>CP092876.1:85773162-85787562 GCA_030710605.1 Cordylochernes scorpioides
GACCCCTTCTGGCCAGCTCCTCTTCCTCCAATATTTCCTAACATCAACATTTTTCTAAACCGTTAGCTCTCATTACATGTCCAAAGTAAGTCAATCTTTGTTTAATTATTCAGGATTCTAGAGATCTACCAGGATTCATTTAAGATTGGACATATCACACATATGCTCACAGCCAGTCTCTAAATCAAAAGAAACAATTTATATTCTATTCTTATTAATCCCTAACATTGTTTGATAGGTGTTTCTTATTTTCTATGTAACAATATATACAGGAGAACCTGCAGGAAAGGAGCTAGAGGACATCTCTCTACAAAGGACACTTTTCATCACCAAAATTACCATTTCTCAGCTCTCCGGTAAGAGGACACTTCTCCTTAAAGAACACTTTGGCTCTGCAATTAGGCATCCTTTACGAGAAGGTTCTATAATATATTTCAAAAAGAAAAGTGCATTAAAAATATATTTTTCAAATGCTATATTCAGAGAATACCAAGCTAATAATCTTGGCTAAGAAACAGAGTTAAATTCTCAAGCAACTTCCATCCCATGCCCCAAGGTGAAGGAAGAGCATGCAGAGAAAGAAAGAGAGGTTCAGCCCATGCTCTACTCACCAAACTGCTGTAAAGTCTGTCAACTCCCCTCCACCGTAACACCTGTGCAAGGGGGGGATGATCAATCTAGAGAGGGGTGCAGCAGACAGGGGATAACGAGGGGGACTTACAATGTGGAGGGAAGTCTTGGTTAGGACTTGGTCCGCTGTGGGCCGCTTGGAGGGCTCAGGGTGCATCATGTCCCGGATTAGGTCCACAAGTTCAGCACTGAGCTCTGCAACCGACACTTGGCAGGTGGAGTGGAGTAGACATGGAGAGATCACTCACTCTGGACGAACACCTCCGGGATGACCCCCTGCCGGAGCTCGTGCCAGCGCGGACCCCCCAGAGGCAGGTCCAGGTCAGTTGCCAACTCCAGGATGGTGATGCCGAGGGAGAAGATGTCTGCGGCCTTGGTGAACACCCCCTCCATCAGCTCGGGGGCCAGGTACTTGGGGTCCCCCTCTGTGGGGTCACTCAGCTGGGTGCTGGTGGCTGCCAGTCCGAAGTCCCCCAGCTTACACACCCGCTGGTCTGTCACAAAGATGTTGGCCGGCTTGATGTCCAGGTGGAGCACCTCGTGGTCGTGGAGGTGCTTCACAGCCTGACACACAACTCAGATTTGTACATTCAAACTGGATTTTCTAAGGCTTTAAATATATATACGTATACAATGATATGGCACAAATTGGAGTATATATTAGAACTACAAGATAATAAGGTCAAATCCAAATAAGTAAATAGTGTGTGACATTTTGGTAACGAGTCACACACTATTTATTTATTTGGAATTACTATTATTACCTTAAAGAAAGACCAATATACAGTTAAACCTGTCTATAGCGCCCCCTCTAAATAGCGCCTTCCTCCCTATAGCGCCTGATTTTAAATACGTAGTACAATGCGATTTACATTAAAAGTGACCTGTCTATAGCACCCTATTTTGGTGAGTCCCAAGAGGGGGCGCTATAGACAGGTTTAACTGTATTTACAAGTTTAATTTGTAAAAAATAAAAATGTAACAATTACACAAAAATAATAATCCTGCAATATAGCATCCATTTTTAATTTCTTAGGCATCTCATTCGAAATAATGACACAAAATGGCTGCACCAGTTGAGTGGCTGAAGATATGGTAAGTTTGGACTATACATTGAGATCTTGGAATGACCTGGTGTTCTAGGGTACATGACAAATAAATAAAATATTACAACAGGTTTCATTTTGTTAACATGTCTCAAACTTTCTCTCTGCCCTTATATAGAGATGTCCCAAAGTTTGCATTAATAGAATGAAACATCTCCCTGTTGTAATGTACGCAGGAGGGATTGGGATGATACCTGGATGAGATCCAAGAGATACTTCCACACCAGGGTCTCAGGGATGTCGTGGTTGTTCTCTGCAAACTGGTTCAGGCTCATCTCGCACAGTTCAGTCTGGATGTAGAGGTGCTGGCACTCCTCCCATGCGCGGATAAACTGTACGCAGTTCGCGTGGCTGGGCAGCTCTTCGTGTCTGCGGACCTCTTCTAGCTTGCGCTGGCGGTCTAATGCTCCTTTGTAGCGCTCCCGTGACTTCTTCACAGCGTAGAACTGCTGGTCGTCCTTAGATTTCACCTTGAACACCTGCGCATACCTCTGGCTAGCCCCACATTCTAGGTCTTGGATATTTTTATTGAAATATTTTTAAATAATTTGACATCAAACCTATATGCCCCTCATTGACTGTTGTCGCTGTCATAGCGCAGTTTACATCAGAAGTAAACAAACTTGAACGAGTCAAGGATTGAAGCTGAAATACATTAGAGCCTCTTTAATTCAACCAGAGAAGGTACAAGTTGGATTATAGCTAAGAAAACAAATAATTTCTTTGGTTACAAAGTTGTTACTTCAAGTCACTGTTACAACGTCAAGTAAATTTGCCATTGATACCTCGTGTATAATTCAAGTACAGTGGTACCTCGACATACGAGTTTAATTTGTTCCGCAACCTTGCTCGTATCTCGAAGCAAATTTCCCCATACAAAACAATTGAACTACCATTAATCCGTTCCAACCTCCAAAATGTCACCCCAGTTATTTTTGTTACGTGGTTTTAAATAATAAAAACGTATTTATAAATATCAAATATTTATTGCACAAAAACAAAAAAGAGAATGTAAAGAAATAAATTAGATATCCTCACTGGTCTTTGCCTTTTTCGCTACATTTTTCTCGCTTTCACCTGTAGGCCGTTCAGAAAAAACATGTCCAAGGAGGTTTGTTTCTTCCTCCCTCTCAGAATGTTCCGGAAATGAGTTAGGCAAGTGTCATTAAAAAGGTCAGATGCACGACCTGTTGCAACTTTTTCTGGGTGCTTTTTTTTTTCACAAACTGTGAAACTCTCTCCCACATTCCTAAGATCTCCTTTATCTCACTTGTAGAAATTTCACGTTTTAATTCAATACTCATCATCTTTTTCTTAGCACTTGACTTTTTACAAACTTTCTTCCGATCCATGGTTATAAAAATAAATGAACTAAAACTGTAAATGTAAACGCAACACAAAACGCGAACACAAAACACAACTTATCACATCGGAAGCACGCTGCTAACTGATCGTGATGGCGCGACTGCGTGTTACTACCGAACCGAACTCGTATCTCGAATTTCGCTCGTAACTAAAAGCAAAAAATCACTTGCTCGTCGGCTCGTATCTCGAAAAACTCGTATGTTAGGGCGCTCGTATGTCGAGGTACCACTGTACAGTTAAACTTGTCTATAGCGCCCCCTCTAAATAGCGCCTTCCTCTCTATAGCGCCCGATTTTAAACATTAAAATGCAAACATTTTACATTAAAAGTGACCTGTCTATAGCACCCTATTTTGGCGAGTCCCAAGAGGGGGCGCTATAGACAGGGTTAACTGTATATATATAAAATATACTTTTATCATACAAACAAATGTTGCGCATGTTTTAATCTCTGCAACCTGCAAGAAACCAACACCATTGCTGCTGTGTGAGCTTCCCCACCTGTAACCTACTTCCTCTACATGCCTGCAACAACACTTAAGGAAATTCAGCATGTATATCTGGGACAATAACTCTGAAAGATATTACAGTGACATTTATTGAAGACACCCGAGATAACCAAGTGTGAACACAATTGTCTCTGTCTAAAAAAAATATATATATAGAAGAGCGGCAACATCATAGACTTTCCACTCCCCTAAGTTTTGTCCCCCCATGAGTGAAGTACCAGTACATCCTCACATCTCCGAAGGAGCCGGCTCCCAGCTTGCACACAATCTGGAAGACCTGGTCGAAGTAAGGCTCGGGGCTGTTCTCGTTGTAGTGGGGGCTCTGCAGGGTGGCCTGGGAGTTAACAAAGCTGACAGCTCGGGGCTTCATCAGCTGCTGGTGTTTGTGGGGAAACAGCCTGCTGATGGGGGGGCAGCTCTTGATGGGCGGCCTGGGGGGGACCTTGCTCTTGGGGGTCTGCCGCATCTGCCACATTTAGCCAGGCTTAACTCAGCCGCTGCCTTAGGTTACAATTTGAACAACAGATTTAAATCTCATTTCTATAGATAGGTATTTAGAGTAATCCATAACTAGATCTTTACTTAAAAAAGTTGGATCAAAATATTGGGAAAATAAATCATATTTTGTTCCAATATATGCCTTTTTAATTATAAATAGGTATGTATTAGCCACACCTATATTAATGGATTTAACAAACACAGAACCTCTCTGTAAAAGACAACACCTAGGTTCAGAGCCAAAGTGTTCTTTGGGGAGAGGTATCCTTTTACTGGAGTGTGACTAAATAGTAAAAATGGTAATTTTTTGGTGATGAAAACTGTCCTTTGTAGAGAGGTGTTTTCTAGCGGGAGTGTCCTCTCATGGAGGTTGTTCTACTATAGAGAGGTGTTCTCTAGCGGGAGTGTCCTCTCATGGAGGTTGTTCTACTGTAGAGAGGTGTTCTCTAGCGGGAGTGTCCTCTCATGGAGGTTGTTCTACTCTAGAGAGGTGTTCTCCAGCAGGAGTGTCCTCTCATGGAGGTTGTTCTACTGTAGAGAGGTGTTCTCTAGCGGGAGTGTCCTCTCATGGAGGTTGTTCTACTGTAGAGAGGTGTTCTCTAGCGGGAGTGTCCTCTCATGGAGGTTGTTCTACTGTAGAGAGGTGTTCTCTAGCGGGAGTGTCCTCTCATGGAGGTTGTTCTACTGTAGAGAGGTGTTCTCTAGCGGGAGTGTCCTCTCATGGAGGTTGTTCTACTGTAGAGAGGTGTTCTCTAGCGGGAGTGTCCTCTCATGGAGGTTGTTCTACTGTAGAGAGGTGTTCTCTAGCGGGAGTGTCCTCTCATGGAGGTTGTTCTACTGTAGAGAGGTGTTCTCTAGCGGGAGTGTCCTCTCATGGAGGTTGTTCTACTGTAGAGAGGTGTTCTCTAGCGGGAGTGTCCTCTCATGGAGGTACTGTATAACAGAGTTGCAGCACAATGTGAGGGCCACAATTACATCCAAACCACCACCAGTGTGGACAAGTCAGAAATTTTGCTAATGACCGCTGAATAAGTGTTTCTTTTCCTATACTGGGCAATATTTTGAGCAAATGGTTCAAAAGGCTTGACCACAATTAAAGAGGCAGATTTCTTAAATCAGTATTTTCTCAAAATGGAGGCTGAGATCTCCACCCCCCCATAACTTGTAACTGATTTCAGAAAAAGTTTCAGGGAAAAATGGAAGGAAAAGGGGGGGAAATGGTTCAAGGAAAGGAAGACTTACCTTCTTGGTAGAATAGCTCTGGGCATTGTCAAAGAATTTGGGGGTTGGCCTTGGGGAAGGATAGGTGGGAGTCAGGGCCCCGAGTCTGCAGTCAAAACTTCTTGTCTGTTCCATGCTTCAGACAGGCACTTTAAGGTTTGGAATAAATTGAGAAGTCCATTAGCAGGACCAGAGGAAATATGGCAACCATATGTACGACCTAAATAAATACCTTTTAATACTTCTTTAAATATAAAATTGCTCCAAGTGTAAAATTATCTTTCAAGATTAGGAAGTAGCATTTGTGAAAAGCCAATTGAGAGAATACTTCAAACAAAGTGTAAACAGACAAAAGAACCTATTGAAAGAAAGATGCCAAAGGCAAATGAGGCATTTATTTATTTAAAAACATATACAGTAGAACCTCCCTGTAAAGGACACCTAATTGCTAAGCCAAAGTGTCCTTTAGGGAGAGGTGTCCTCTTATCAGAGAGTTGCTAAATAGTAAAAATGATTTTGTGAATGAAAACTGTCCTTTATAGAGAGGTGTCCTCTAGCGGGAGTGTCCTCTCATGGAGATTCTACCGTAAACAATCAGTTGTTGGGGGTTTGAAAGAGAAAGTTTATTTTACCAATATTTCGAGGGGCAATTGGCCTCTCTTTATCAGGTTTTTCTGTGATTTAAACTAAATCACATGGGCAAGTGAACCACTCTCTCTATTCAAGATCAAAGAAAGAAACAATCTGATGGAAATTTTGCGCTGCACATCAAATATATATATACAGTTAAACCTGTCTATAGCGCCCCCTCTAAATAGCGCCTTCCTCTTTATAGCGCCTGATTCTAAGTATTAAAATGTAAACATTTTACATTAAAAGTGACCTTTCTATAGCACCCCCTCTCTATAGCACCCTATTTTGGTGAGTCCCAAGAAGGGGCGACAGGTTTAACTGTATATACAATCTTTCTTATCTCCATCCAGCAATCCTATCTGGGTATCAAGTCTATGTTGATGGTGTCTGTGCTGGGGATGAGCCAATACAGTCAATGATGTGGTTTGGATATACACAATCTACAATTGGTATAACAATAAAATTAGGATTTTATTTATGCGAAGAAATAATTTTATAACTTATTATTTACAATTTGGATCATAGATTAGAAACACAAGGTAATAAGACCAAATAAATAAATAGTGTGTGACGTTTCGGTAACAGTGTTGTTACCATCTTCAGACAAAAGTGCAGATGACAAAAGACCAAATCCAAATAATAGAGGTATAACTATAATGAACCATGGAACCACAGGTTCAGTCCTGCTATAAAGGGGTTTCACAGTAACATGAAAGTTGCAGGAGGGAGAGTCCAGGCAAATTGTCCCATCCCCCAGTTCCCAATAAATCCACCTCTCCCCTCGACTTCCCCATGTGTCAGCAACATTTACATCTTCATCATCAGAATCCCTCATATAAACACAAGGTAATAAGACCAAACAAATAGTGTTTCAGTAACAGTACCATCATCAGACAACTGAAAGTACATACAGTATAACCTCGTTAATTCGACACACCCCAATTCGACACTCGGCGATAATTCGACCATGTTCCGATGTCCCGACCTCCGGCCTATCAAATAACAAACCGTAATTCGACAGTATCGATAATACGACAGTTCCGATAGTTCGACCATTTTAAAATTCGAATTTCGACAGTTGAATGTTATTTTACATGCAACTTTACCGCTAAACGGTATTACGGCGGCGACGATCGGCATCGGCGGGCGCTGATACGATCGCGCCTGCGCACTTTTGGTTTCTGGTTAGTTTAAGTTTCACTTTGCAGTGCCGTTGCGCAATTTCGCGGATGTTATTGTTGTTTTTTTTACGCGGGAATTTCGGCATCATGCGCTAACTAATAATAATTTTTATTTTTTTATTTTTAACATTGAAATATTTTAGCTATTTTTAAATTTATAAATAATTTCTTTTTAAATAAATAAATCTTTATAAAATGATCCAACAATGATTATGATAACATTTTAATTCAATATTCTGTGTTAATTTGAATAAATGAGTGGGGCAAGAATGTCAGGTTCTGCCAAAAAAAAAATTGGAAACATAGTCAGTATCACCAGCTCACTTATGTGGAAAAAATGAAAATTAGAGAAGAAATAGAACAAGGAAAATCACATAGTCAAGTTTCCAGAGAGAGAAATATTCCACGGTCCACCATTAGAACAATTTTTAAAAATAAATTCGCCATAAAATCTGCCTTTTTAAAATCTAATTTTAGCTCTACCTTGAAATGTGATCGTGACGGGGAATTCCCAGAGATTGAAGAAGCCCTGTTTAGGTGGATAAGGCAGGCAAATGCCATGAAACTTGCCATAAATGGCAATATCTTGAAAGATAAGGCTATACTCTTGGCCTTGAAAATGGGTCAAGATAATTTTGAAGCTAGCAATGGCTGGCTAGAAAAGTTTAAGGCCAGAAGGAATATTGCTTTTAAACGACTTCACGGAGAAGCTGGAAGTGTGGATGCCAATAGTGTAGCCACTTGGAAAGGTGGGATTATTCCTTCACTTTTAGCTAAATACAGCCCACAGGACATTTTCAATGCTGATGAAACAGGGTTATTTTATAAACTTTTGCCTAATCAAACAATGACTATCAGAGGTGAGAAATGTGAAGGGGGTAAGAAGTCTAAAGAGAGAATTACAGTGTTGGTATGCTGTAATATGGATGGAAGTGAAAAACTGCCTTTACTTTATATTGGGAAATATAGAAGACCACGATGCTTCCATGGCATGAATATTCCCTCAAATTATCATTTTAATAAAAAAGCCTGGATGACTGGGGCAATTTTTACGGATTGGCTGAAAAAATTGGACCAAATATTCAAAAGAAGAGAAAGAAAAATTTTATTAATTTTAGATAATTGCCCAGCCCACCAAATACCTGAAGGGTTACAGAACATTGAAATAAGATTTTTGCCCGCCCTAACTACAAGTGCATTACAACCCTGTGATATGGGTATCATTAAAGCCCTAAAAGACCAATATAGGAAACGAATGATAACGTATCTTCTCACTTGCATGGAAGAAAAAAAAAATGCTCAAGTGCATTTACTCTTTGCAATTAGCTGGCTAGAGGCTGCATGGGTTGGGGTTAGTTCTTCCACAATAAAAAAAATGTTTTTCTCATTCAGGATTTGTGATGGATGAAGCAATGGAAGAAGTTGTTGAAGAAGAAATGAACAGATGTTTTGAGGCATTAAAAAAACATCAAGCCATTGATGTCAACTATATTGACTTCTTGGAAGTTGATAAAGATGTGCAAGTTGCTGGGGAACAGTCCATTGAAGAAATTGTAAAGGAGGTAATGGGTAAAGAAGAAGATGAAGAGGTAGAGCCAACAGAAAAAGATTTAAACAAAACATCAATAACACCTGCAGCAGCAGTGGATGCCTTTAATACAATAAAAACTCTTTGCTATTTAAAAGACATTTCTGAGGAAGAAAGGCATGCATGTCTTTTAAAAATAGACTATCTGGAATACATCCTGAATAGGATTTCAGAGAAAAAACAGACATCTATAAAAGATTTTTTTTTAAATCTTGATTCTTTTAAATAATATTTTTTAATTTTCTTTTTATTTTCCATATTTATTTTCTTTAAACTATTATTCAATTGGAATAAAATATTATTTGTTTCGAAAATATGTATTATTGCCATTTTGTCCCAGATACAAAAAGTTATTCATGAAAATAAAAAATAAATATAAAAAATTAAACACACAATGGTTTCAATTAATATCATTAATTTATATTACAAAGCTATTTATAAAAAAAAAAATATTATTTTAGCTAGTTAGATGATTAGCTAATAATCTAACCTTAATTCAACACTTCCTTTAATTCAACCGAAAGCTCTGATCCCTTGGGGTGTTGAATTAAAGAGGTTCGACTGTATCTACTAGGTGCTACTTTGTGTACATAGATTCAAACAGCTCGAGGAGCATGAACTCATGGAATCTTTACACAAGCAACAACATAGTAGATAGTATATAATCATTCAGTACTTTTGTCTGAAGATGGTAACAACACCGTTACCGAAATGTCATACATTATTTATTTATTTATTTGGTCTTCTTGTGTTTATAATTGTACTTTGTGTTCATTTGTGTAAAATATTTGATTATTCTTTAATTTTACTTTATGGTTGGGCAGTCGGCTACACTGTACTTTTCTTTTAGTAGTTTTGCATAAGTTTGTTGTGTAAATATATATCTATGGATTAACCTTGTTGTAATCAGGTTAAATAAAGGAACACAAGTAAGTATCTCTTATTTTGATATAGGAAACGTTACAATAATCTAGATTGTGCCTCATCAATTCCACATATAGAAAACTCCTCCATATATAAAGGACCTCACAATTCAGCCCTGTGTCCACCTCAGCAGAGGGATTGTTGCCACACCAACAAATGCCGCCATAAAAAAATCAGCAGTTGGCAAGTTATAGGGAGGATGATTCAGAAGTGTGGGCACACAGATGGCAAAAAAAAAGCCACAAGGGAAAGGACCTCAGGGATGACCAAATAATGGAAATTAGCCGTAATTGGGCACCAAATATGGATGGAACGGCCGCTGGGTAAAAATAGCCGGCTGAGATAACAACCTGAGTCACTCTGCAATCTTGGGTAGGTGCTGGACCACAAATTTTAGGATGAGAGACAGAGGGATAACACACACTAGCGGTAAACTTCAGACTTAAAATATTTTAAAGCCCTTACAATAAAAAAAAGTTTTAATTTGGAGTCAAAATTGAGACAAGATGTGTAAGGTAACAAGATTAAATTACTGAAATGTCATGTTTCGGTAACAGTGCTGTTACTATTCATCAGACAAAAGTACTGAATGAGAAAAATGATGATGAGGCACAATTTGGATTATATACAGTTACCCTGTCTATAGCGCCCCCTCTAAATAGCGCCTTCCTCTCTTTAGAGCCCAATTTTAAATACGTAGTACAATGCAATTTACATTAATAGTGACCTGTATAGCACCCCCTCTTTATAGCACCCTATTTTGATGAGTCCCAAGAGGGGGCGCTATAGACAGGTTTAACTATTATAAACAGAAGGTAATAAGACCAATCCAAATAAATAAATAGTGTGTACGTTTCAGTAACAGCGTTGTTACCGAAACGTCACACACTTTATTTATTTGGATTGGTCTTATTATCTTGTGTGAATGAGAAAAAAATTCACAGCATGTTTTTAAATAGTTAGTACTCTTCTATCTAAAAACATGCTGTGAATTTTTTCTCATTCAGTACTTTTGTCTGATGATGGCAAACATCCAAAATGTGACAAACATTTTCATTAATTTGGATTTGCTCTTGTGACCTTATGTTTCTAATCCAGTGAGAGGTTACAATAGAAATATCAGTTGAGAAGCTCCATTGGGCCTTAATTCCAGTGAACAGCAGTGTTCGGGCGACATTTCAGCCCAAGGGATCAACCCATCTTACTTTGGGGGATCATTTGTTGAAGTTTGTGTAAAATATATCAACAATTTCCCGATGTTTCAGAGACTTGCTGCCACTCTCCTCAGAGAACACATTTATCATTATATAATCTTATTTATTCTGTATTCAACCTTATATCTATATATATAAAAATGAATGTTTGTATGTTTGTTTGTCTGTATGTCCGGTATACAAATTCGCAGTAGTTCACTAATTCAAACCAAAATTTCCATACATAGGTAAAAAAATACGGGGAAGACGATAGGCTATTTTAAAAAATATATAAATCAATTATTAAAACTATATATTCAAATTATTCTACTTAGCTCACGAACAGCGCCCTCTATCAAAGATTAGATTAAATTATCACAAAGCAATAACGCGCCATCTATACATATAAAATAAAAGGATTTAAAAGCGCGAATGTTTCTTTTATACATAAAACGAACTTCTACTGTCCTTACTGCGATGAAAAAATATATTGGGAGGGCTTGGCTCATCAGTGGTGAACCCTCCCAGCGGTTTCGCCAATTTAATCCACCAGACCGCTTCTCAGAGCTCTAATACTGTATTACTGTAATACTGTATTAGAGCTCTGAGAAGCGGTCTAGTGGATTAAATTGGCGAAACCGCTGGGAGGGTTCACCACTGATGAGCCAAGCCCTCCCAATATATTTTTTCATCGCAGTAAGGACAGTAGAAGTTCGTTTTATGTATAAAAGAAACATTCGCGCTTTTAAATCCTTTTAGATTAAATTATGCTGATGCAAACAAATAGATAATGCTAATAACAAACAATTATAAAAAAAATCTTATCTAAATATATATCACTCGGGTAGATATGCACACGGGTCAATCCCGGGGCGAAGCCCGGGTCACCCGTCTAGTAATCTTATAAGAACATTGTAATAAATCAGTTTCAATCTCCTCAGAGAAATGATGTTCCCCATTCCCCTGAGTGACACTGAAATGTCAGGAACTAAAGTAAACAATTGGTTGATGTATCTATATTTCTTCTTAAATTGACTTGTTCCATATGTAAATACCTGTTTTCTTTCCTCTTTTCACTCTCCACTTCTCCCATCCATATTTCCAATTTTTTTTTTTTTCTTATTTTTTATTCTTTCTTATAATCTGTATATATTTACCATACGTATATAATCTTTCTCCATTTTTTATTTCCCACTTTCATAGGTTTCTCCGTCTTGTAACCCCAAGGAGAATCCTCTGTAAGACCTGTGTGTCTTAATAAAGGCTTTTGTGTGTGTGTATCTATATTTCTTACTTCCTCACTTCCCTAGTCCTAGGAAACTTGGTATCCAGAGAATCCATACCAGAATGTGTACAATGGGAGCAAGAGTAGCGGATGACAAGGTGAGATCCCCTAAGCAATCTTATGTAGTTTGGGGGCAGTTTCCAGTCCCAATCCCCAGGTAATCAACAACAACAAAAAAGCCTTTATTTAGGGTCACTGACCCTATACAGGATTCACCAGAGGTATGCATAAGAACAAAGCAGTGAGACAAAGGAAATAACGATATATACAGAGTAAGAAGAAAAAGAAAAAAAAAATAAGAAAAAAAAAAAAAGAAAGAGGGAAGCAAGAAATCAACACAAAAAGAGTAGCAGTAAGAAAGTGAGGAGTGAGTATCACTTGGCCTTCTTCTGAGATATGGACTTGTGGAAACCATAAAACGCCGTAGCAATATACTTATTCTGGGTCATATTGTCAATTATTGATGGAAGTGAAGCACAGAGTTGCCCAGTTTTGAGCATAAGGGTTCTTCTTTCTTCTTTCAGAGCAGGGCAATCAAAAATATAGTGAGTGATTTCATTTTTTAGTTTTGAATTACAGAAGGTACAAGTCGGGTCCTCACCGCAGAGCATCTTGGTGTGGTTTTCTCTAAAAAAACTTGAAAGTATTCTAACTTGTGCGAGTAGTCTTACAACCGGGAAAGGAAAATCTCCTAAAAGGTATCTCTCCGTCATGAAAGATATGTGAATGTCTTTGTAGTGAGAGTATAGCTTATCCCCAGGTAATCAACTAGGTTGATTCTGCAGGGGCACATTGTCTTGTGTGCTATCCAATGGCTGTTACACTCCAGGAGATGGCAGTCAATTCTTGCCATTTCTTGCAGATTTAGAATGCACTTTCAGGTTGCTAATCTAGGCTAGGTGGTGTTTGAAGCACTAGGCAGGAATGGTAGACTGTAACAGATGGGGAAGACAAGTGCTGTGGGAGGAAGGCATTGTGAGCACCCCAAGGTCTTGTACTGTTGTATGTTGTGGTGCCAGTTCACTCTTGTGTGTTGAGATACGGATTGCACACAAATGTCCAACTTTCTTTGTTGTTGTTTCTCATCCCCTTGTGCAAAGATTACACAAATTCCATGAATGGGATGTAGGGATTCAGCTTTTGTTGATCATGGCACCATGATCCAGGCACACTTTGGTGAAAATCTGACTTTGCCTGTAATTTGAGGCCGTTCCTAACATGGAAGCCTTTGCTGCCGACTCTAACATGAGTACAGACACAGCTCCTCTGTATCTCTGAAGAGTGAGGTCTATCAACCGGGTCAGTTGTGAACTCAGGATTTTTAAAGAGGTCTTTCTCCTCTTCAAACAATGTTGCTGTTGGTCTGCAACTGCTTATTCGTCAGAGTTATTGTTTCACAGCTGGCCTTCATATCTGAAGGTCGCTCCCCTATCCGCCACCTGGGGACTGTAGCAATCGGCTCTGCCTAGGTCTGTAGAGATCAAATTTGAAGATTTATGTGAAAAGAAACACATAGTCTGAAAAATAATTGTTGTAAATTTTACCGATAGATGGCACTTGAATTTATAAAAGGTAACAAGACCAAATAAATAAATAGTGTGTGATGGTAACAACACTTACCGCAATGCCACACACTATTTATTTGTATATGGTCTAATTACCTTTTGTTACTACATGTGGCCGGTCCCAAGCCCGGATGGAGGAGGGGAGCAGTAACAAGTTCACTAAAAACCTGGGCTCAGCTGGCCTGGCTGATAGTACCCTGTAAGGGCTCCTGATCCAGGTATACAGGATGAGCAGCATTTGTGCTCCATGTTAGGAGTAGCTGCACATGGCATCTGTTCCTCATGTCAAAGGCGGCCATTTCTTTTGGATTAAGTCGTCCTGCCCCTGAGTAGTGCTCCCAGTCTTAACGACAAAGGCAGATGCATTCTACTTCACCCAGTCATGATGGTTGTCAACGGACACCATCAACAAGCTTGACACCCTAATATGATTGTTGAGTGGAGATAAGAAAGAAGGAGGAGGAGGTGTTACTACCTTGTAGTTCTAATCTATAATCCAAATTGTGCTTTATCAAATATATAGTATGTTATTACTTACAAGAAAATAAGATCCAAATAAATTTGTCTGAAGATGGTAATAATGCTGTTGCTGAAACGTCACACACTATTAATTTATTTGGATTAGATCTTATTTTCTTGTAACTATAATCTATAATCCAAATTGTGTTTTACCAGTATGGAATTACCCGTGTTTATAATCCAC
>CP092876.1:85787662-85843408 GCA_030710605.1 Cordylochernes scorpioides
GATCTGTGAGGGAATCCATTGAGAATGAATTTTTAAAATTTGACCAAATTTTTCTTCTTTCATTAAAGAATGAAAAAATAAATTAAAAAAGAGAAAACATCTTATATATACTACTCTGATCAAAAAGTTTCGACACTTTGCTCATAAAATCCTGAAAACTCAATATATTTTCTCCCGGTTTGTGGCAAACGCAAGCTTCGCCCTTGGCTTGGAGACCTGCCAATTTTCAAAAATCACATGCCACAACAGCGCAAGCAGCGGCTGTTCGAAGTGAAGCCATTTTGCCCATGCTTCGATTTCGTTAGTCACCGAAATGGAGGATCAACGAATTTGCATCAAGTTCTGTGTGAAAAACGGATTCCAAAGGGTGCCGAAATTTTTTGGATGTTGCAAACAGCCTACGGGGATGCCTTCATGAGCCGAAGACGTGGTACAAGCGCTTCAAGGAGGGTCGGGAAGAGACCGCCGACAACGAGCGTTCCGGGAGACCGTCCACATCAACCACGCCTGAAAAAGTGGACAAGGTGTTGGAACTGGTGCGTGAAGACCGACGAATAACTGTCAGGGAGGTCGCCAAAGAAGCAAGGATATCATTCGGGTCGACTCAATCGATAATGAAGGACATTTTGGGAGTGAGAAGACTCAACGCCGTTCTCGTTACCAAAGATTTGACTTTTGATCAGAAGAACGCCCGGAAAGAAACGGCCAGTCTCAATCTCGAAGCGAAAACCAATGATCCTGAATTGCTGAAAAGGGTCATTACTGGAGACGAAACGTGGATTTACGGCTTTGATTCGGAAACTACCCAACAGGCATTGGAGTGGCGCTTCAAAAATGAGCCGAGACCAAAGAAAGCGAGGAAGGCTCCCAGCAAAGTCAAGGTCATGTTGACGGTGTTCTTCGTCTACTAGGGCATCGTTCATCATGAATTTCAACAACAAGGCTCTACAATAACTGCTGACTCCTACCTGGGAGTTTTGAGGTGATTGAGGGAAGCGATCAAGCAAAAACAGCCGGAGCTGTGGAGGAGCAAGTCGTGGATCCTCCACCACGATAACGCCCCAACGCACACAGCCCTCAAAATCTCGAAGTTCCTGCAGGACCACTCAACCTCTGTGTTCCCCCAACCCCCCTACAGTCCCGATTTGGCCCCCTGCGACTTCTTCCTTTTTGGAAAGCTGAAAAAAAATTAAAGGGTCGGAAATTTCAGAGCATAGAAGAGATCAAAGTGGAATCGAAGAAGGCCATGAAGGCAATCCCAAAAACAGACTACCAGAGGTGTTTTGCCGACTGGAAAAAAAAGGTGGCTGAAGTGCATCGCGGTCAACGGGGACTACTTTGAAGGAGACAATTTGAATTTGGTAGAATGATAATTTTTTTAAAACTTATGAGCAAAGTGTCGAAACTGTTTGATCAGAGTAGTATATACCAAAGTGGCTTCAAAAGAAAAAAAAAAAAAAAGACAAATTTTAAAACTGTAATATCTTTATTACAAATAGAATCTTTAAAAAAAATAAAAAAGGAAAATACTTCAAGATTTATACAAATGTCTCAAGGATATAAACACACACTAGAGAGGGGATATCTCTTCTTACAATATAAAACTTTACACATAATATATCTACATATAATATCTATATAAAATTTGTGCAGAACAATATAACATGGCTGTACATCTGGGTCCTTAGTTGTCCGGGCTCTCTGAGGAACTGTTGACTTCAGCATCAAAGAGCTGCAACAGCCAGAGGTGAGGGGGATATTGACAACAACAACATTGCTACTGTCTATTGTGGAGGGGCAACCATTGTTGTGATCAGGACTGGAGACAACAATGGCTGTGATCAGAACTGGAGACAACCATTGCTGTGATCAGAACTGGAGACAACCATTGCAGTGATCAGAATTGGAGACAACCATTGCTGTGATCAAAATTGGAGACAACCATTGCTGTGATCAGAACTGGAGACAACCATTGCAGTGATCAGAACTGGAGACAACCATTGCAGTGATCAGAATTAGAGACAACCATTGCTGTGATCAAAATTGGAGACAACCATTGCTGTGATCAGAACTGGAGTCAACCATTGCTGTGATCAGAACTGGAGACAACCATTTCTGTGATCAAAATTGGAGACAACAATTGCTGTGATCAGAACTGGAGACAACCATTGCAGTGATCAGAACTGGAGACAACCATTGCAGTGATCAGAATTGGAGACAACCATTTCTGTGATCAAAATTGGAGACAACCATTGCTGTGATCAGATCTGTGGAGAGACAACATCATTGCTGTGATCAGAACTGGAGACAACCATTGCTGTGATCAGAACTGGAGGCAACCATTGCTGTGATCAGAACTGGAGGCAACCATTGCTGTGATCAGAACTGGAGGCAACCATTGCTGTGATCAGATCTGTGGAGAGACAACATCATTGCTGTGATCAGAACTGGAGACAACCATTGCTGTGATCAGAACTGGAGGCAACCATTGCAGTGATCAGAACTGGAGGCAACCATTGCTGTGATCAGAACTGGAGGCAACCATTGCTGTGATCAGAACTGGAGACAACCATTGCAGTGATCAGATCTGTAGAGAGGCAACCATTGCTGTGATCAGAACTGGAGGCAACCATTGCTGTGATCAGAACTGGAGGCAACCATTGCTGTGATCAGAACTGGAGACAACCATTGCAGTGATCAGATCTGTAGAGAGGCAACCATTGCTGTGATCAGAACTGGAGACAACCATTGCTGTGATCAGAACTGGAGGCAACCATTGCTGTGATCAGAACTGGAGTCAACCATTGCTGTGATCAGAACTGGAGACAACCATTGCAGTGATCAGATCTGTAGAGAGGCAACCATTGCTGTGATCAGAACTGGAGTCAACCATTGCTGTGATCAGAACTGGAGGCAACCATTGCTGTGATCAGAACTGGAGGCAACCATTGCTGTGATCAGAACTGGAGACAACCATTGCAGTGATCAGATCTGTAGAGAGGCAACCATTGCTGTGATCAGAACTGGAGGCAACCATTGCTGTGATCAGATCTGTAGAGAGGCAACCATTGCTGTGATCAGAACTGTAGAGAGACAACCATTGCTGTGATCAGAACTGTAGAGAGACAACCATTGCTGTGATCAGATCTGTAGAGAGGCAACCATTGCTGTGATCAGAACTGGAGGCAACCATTGCTGTGATCAGATCTGTAGAGAGGCAACCATTGCTGTGATCAGAACTGTAGAGAGACAACCATTGCTGTGATCAGATCTGTAGAGAGACAACCATTGCTGTGATCAGATCTGTAGAGAGACAACCATTGCTGTGATCAGAATTGGAGACAACCATTGCTGTGATCAGAACTGGAGACAACGATTGCTGTTATCAGAACTGTAGAGAGACAACCATTGCTGTGATCAGATCTGTAGAGAGACAACCATTGCTGTGATCAGAACTGGAGACAACCATTGCTGTGATCAGACCTGTAGAGAGACAACCATTGCTGTGATCAGAATTGGAGACAACCATTGCTGTGATCAGAACTGGAGACAACCATTGCTGTGATCAGGACTGTAGAGAGACAACCATTGCTGTGATCAGAACTGTAGAGAGACAACCATTGCTATGAGAGGGCAGGCCTGTACTCACCGTCATCAAGTTGCGAGGTCCTATGCAGTTTGCTGCTGAGTCCATGTCGTCGTCGTCGTCCCCGTAGGAATTCCTCAGTTTGGGAGCCAGGAGAGGACTTCCAGAGAACTCCCCCCTGCCACACCTGCTGGGTCTCTAGCCTTGGGAGTAGATTACAAGCTATCAAAACATAATTCACAAGTAAAATTTGGTGGTAGCAGCATTGTTACTACTCTTCGCTCAATTTGAGGATGGTATGTGTTCAGCCTATATAGAACACTAACAGTTAAACCTTGCTAACACTAGGAATCAAGATTCTATGCTGCTATGGGTGAAATCACTGGGACTCTAGCACCTGGTATAATGGGGTTTCACTTATCTTCTTCTTTCTTATCTCCACTCAATCATATTAGGGTATCAAGCTTGTAAAGCTTGTTGATGGTGTCTGCTGGGGGGATGAGTAGAGCTCATCAATGGATGAGACAATGATGTGGTTTGGGGTTGCAGGTTGCTTATTTTATAGATAGAGGCCTGACATTCATCTCTATATATATAAAAGTCAATGTCTGTCTGTCTGCTTCGCGATAAACTCAAAAACTACTGAACCAATTGGTACCAAATTTTGCATGTTGCTTTTTATAAACCTGAGGAAAATTTTCGGCGACATTTTGATTAGTATTTTTGACTATTTCTTTTTTTCATTTGAAGAACTTTTTTTTTTACGCGGAGTAATCCGGAATGGAATGAATACCCAAATATGGCCATTTTTTATAAGCATCGGTGGTTCAGTGGTAGAATGCTCGCCTGCCACGCGAGTGGCCCGGGTTCGATTCCCGGCCGATGCATTTTTTTTTTACAATTTTTAAAACTCATTTATATTATATATAATATAAATATATTATTATTATATCAACTATATTAATTAAATCAAATACCTAAACACTAATATAATACAATTTTTGCCATCACACACACTTTTTTCCTGTAGTTTATGTGTTACTTCTGTATTGCTATTCTATGGCACTTCTAATATTTATTATTGATGTACTTTCAGTATGAAGGAAATTGCAATCGGGGGAATTCTCGGGCGAAGCCGGGTCATACGTCTAGTAGTTGATAAAAATAAGATACACACTTGGACCAGAAAAGATGTTCTGGGTGAAGTGTGTTATATAGAAAGAGGTTCCACTCACCCCCTCCTGGAGCTGACCAGGCTGGTGTAGGGGGTGGAGGTCCAGTACTCCAGGGGGGAGGGGGGAGGCTGGGACCTCAGGGGAGTCCGGCTGGCCTCCTCCTCATCTACACACCAACTCTGTTCTACCAAAGTACACAATAATACAAATTAAAACACCAAAACGTGAATGTTTCTTTTCACAAATAAATCAAACTTCTACTGTCCTTACTGTGATGACAAAATTTATTGAGAGGGCTTGGTTCATCAGTGGTGAACCCTCCCAGTGGTTTCGCCAATTTTTAATCTACCAAACCGCTTCTTTAGAGCTCTAATACTGTATTGGATCATTCTGCTTATATATGCTACACTGAAGGCTGGAATCATAGAAATGGTGTGTAACTATAGACATAAGCTTTTAGAACAGTAGAATTACATATACATATTTGCATCGAGCAATGCTCTTCCCCAAACAATACCCAATACTCTCTCAGGCCTTCCACTATTCTATTTATTCCAAAATGGCCAACTTTTTCTCAAAGGTTTTTGAATTGGTATTTCAATAAAGTACAATTTGGAATATCTACTATATATGCCTAAATATTGTTGGCGCGCTGTTGGAGCCTTTAATTTACATGTCACATTTTAATTTACTGTCTACATATTTTCTTATGGATTCAATTTTAACTTTTAACATCTTATTTATTTTTAATAACTTTCATGTATAATTATTTTTACATAATTTTGTTTTCTATAATTATTTTACATACTTTTGTATCGTCAAATTTGCATACTTTTGTTTTTAAGACAATAATCTTTAGTTAGAAAGTGCTTTGCCTCCAGACTTTTAGTTTGTGAATAAACGTTAAAAAAACTTCTTGAATGTTTCTTCCCAGTACATCAGGTCACCAGCGCAACAATATTTATATTCACAAGCTATCATGTGACTTTAATCATCCAATCAGCACGTAGTGTTTCTTTAGCTCAGAGGAATTGATAATGAAAGTCTATATTAGATATAAGATTGTGGTTTTTTAATTGAATCTTTTTTTTTAATTCTACCTGAATTATTAAATATTATTGTGATGCACTAGCGCGCCATCTGTTATGAAAATTAGAAACTATTTTAGACGCGTAAGATTCTTTTTGAAATTAAGCAATTTCTACTGTCCTTTACTGCAATGGAAAAATTAATGGGAGGGCCTGGCTCATCAGTGGTG
Source organism: Cordylochernes scorpioides (assembly GCA_030710605.1). Taxonomy (NCBI): domain Eukaryota; kingdom Metazoa; phylum Arthropoda; class Arachnida; order Pseudoscorpiones; family Chernetidae; genus Cordylochernes; species Cordylochernes scorpioides. The sequence goes on from CP092876.1 coordinate 85,793,682, forward strand.
AACCCTCCCAGTGGTTTCGCCAGTTTAATCTACCATACCGCTGTTATATTGCATTTTTCGATCTTCCTTTTATAATGACACTGTTGCTAGACTCTTGGAATGGGTATTTTAGATGAACTATGGACATAAGCTTTGAGGACAGTAGAATTACATACATTTATAAATATATAATATGCTTCGAGCAATCGCTCTTCCGCAAACATCAAATTGTGTCTTTTATTGGAACATTTATAATATGGTGCACTAGCGCGCCATCTGTTATGAAAATTAGAAACTATTTTAGACGCGTAAGATTCTTTTTGAAATTAATTTTTTTTATTAATTTTTTTATTGAAAAATAATATTAATAAATATTATAGTCTCTCATGAGAGAGACCAAAATCAATTTTTAGCAGCCACTGGCCGTTCTAGAAGATGTCATTCATAGGAGACTCCTTATAGTGGCCTCACATGCAAATTTCCTTTTGTTCAACATGAGTGGTTGCTCATGAGAGGTGTTTGCTCATTGGAGAGAAAGACTGTAGATAATGTATCATTGTGTGGCCAGGTAATTTTGTACTTAAATCCACCGTATCTGAATGAACCCACCATCAGAGAAGGTGACGTCCCCCAGGTGGAGGGCGGGGTCCCGGGGGGACTGGGGGGGTGGAGCAGCCGCTTGATTGGCTGGAGGAACACCAGCATGAGGGACCACAGGATCACCACCAGCCAGCTGCACAGGAGGGCCGAGGAGGCCACCTGGACCCAGCCATACCTTGTTGGCTCCTCTGTCCCTTGTTGGCTAGCTGTCTCCATTGTATACTCCATGTTGGACATTTGTTAGCGACCATCAAGTCAACTTTTGGTGACACTTTATGGACAAATATTCTCCAATTTGATCTGTTAGTGACCATCACTCTTATGACCTGGTCTTGACCCCTTTAGCTAGTTCATCTTCTCCTCTTCCTTAATATTTCCTAACATCAACATTTTTCTAAACCGTTAGCTCTCATTACATGTCCAAAGTAAGTCAATCTTTGTTTAATTATTCAGGATTCTAGAGATCTACCAGGATCCATTTAAGATTGGACATATCACACATATGCTCACAGCCAGTCTCTAAATCAAAAGAAACAATTTATATTCTATTCTTATTAATCCCTAACATTGTTTGATAGATGTTCTATGTGACAATATATACAGGAGAACCTGGACACTCAGCTAGAGGACATCTCTCTACAAAGGACACTTCATCACCAAAATTACCATTTCTCAGCTCTCCGGTAAGAGGACACTTCTCCTTAAAGAACACTTTGGCTCTGCAATTAGGCATCCTTTACGAGAAGGTTCTATAATATATATCAAAAAGAAAAGTGCATTAAAAATATATTTTTCAAATGCTATATTCAGAGAATACCAGGCTAATAATCTTGGTTAAGAAACAGAGTTAAATTCCGTCCCATGCCCCAAGGTGAAGGAAGAGCATGCAGAGAAGGAGAGAGGTTCATCCCATGCTCTACTCACCAAACTGCTGTAAAGTCTGTCAACTCCCCTCCACCGTAACACCTGTGCAAGGGGGGGATGATCAATCTAGAGAGGGGTGCAGCAGACAGGGGACAACGAGGGGGGACTTACAATGTGGAGGGAAGTCTTGGTTAGGACTTGGTCCGCTGTGGGCCGCTTGGAGGGCTCAGGGTGCATCATGTCCCGGATTAGGTCCACAAGTTCAGCACTTAGCTCTGCAAACCGACACTTGGCAGGTGGAGTGGAGTAGACATGGAGAGATCACTCACTCTGGACAAACACCTCCGGGATGACCCCCTGCCGGAGCTCGTGCCAGCGCGGACCCCCCAGAGGCAGGTCCAGGTCAGTTGCCAACTCCAGGATGGTGATGCCGAGGGAGAAGATGTCTGCGGCCTTGGTGAACACCCCCTCCATCAGCTCGGGGGCCAGGTACTTGGGGTCCCCCTCTGTGGGGTCACTCAGCTGGGTGCTGGTGGCTGCCAGTCCGAAGTCCCCCAGCTTACACACCCGCTGGTCTGTCACGAAGATGTTGGCCGGCTTGATGTCCAGGTGGAGCACCTCGTGGTCGTGGAGGTGCTTCACAGCCTGACACACAACTCAGATTTGTACATTCAAACTCGATTTTCTAAGGTTTTAAATATTGTAACATAGTATTTCTTAATTTTTTATTCTTTTTTATTTAACAGAGTGGTCATTTTTATGTTTTATATCTTGCGACTCTGTAAATTTCCCTCGTGGCTTATCTTTTGTTTACCTTTGATAGTTTGTCCTTCCCTGAAATAAATTTTGTTTCCTTCTGAAGTTTTTTGCCTTCCCTAATTTTCGACGTGGCATTTTGGTGGAGATGCTGGGTAAGTTAGGGAAGACAAACTGAAGATAGCCGAGAAGAATTTGAAGCCATGGCTGCTGTGATCTACATTTTTAGAGACTGGCTCCAGGATTCCACTGCCGTGTCAAAGCCAAGACTTCCTTCCAAGATGACGATGTCCCTATAGACGACGATACGACGACAAAGCCGCTCTTCACGCCGCAAGAAAATGGACGCAAAGGTACTAGGGACAAAGTTCCAAGACTTCGATGGAATCCTTGGCAGAAGCACGTCAAATCCACGTCAGTATCTACAATAATTGCTAGCTGTGGGTCACAGCTCCCATAGGGAAGAAGCTATGTAACATAGTATTTCTTAATTTTTTATTCTTTTTTATTTAACAGAGTGGTCATTTTTATGTTTTATATCTTGCGACTCTGTAAATTTCCCTCGTGGCTTATCTTTTGTTTACCTTTGATAGTTTGTCCTTCCCTGAAATAAATTTTGTTTCCTCCTGAAGTTTTTTGTCTTCCCTAATTTTCCACGTGGCAATATATATACGTATACAATGATAAGGCACAAATTGGAGTATATATTAGAACTACAAGATAATAAGGTCAAATCCAAATAAGTAAATAGTGTGTGACATTTTGGTAACGAGTCACACACTATTTATTTATTTGGAATTACTATTATTACCTTAAAGAAAGACCAATATACAGTTAAACCTGTCTATAGCGCCCCCTCTAAATAGCGCCTGATTTTAAATATGTAGTACGATGCGATTTACATTAAAAGTGACCTCTCTATAGCACCCTATTTTGGGGAGTCCCAAGAGGGGGCGCTATAGACAGGTTTAACTGTATATACAAGTTTAATTTGTAAAAAATAAAAATGTAACAATTACACAAAAATAATAATCCTGCAATATAGAGCATCCATTTTTTAGGCATCCTTTTTGAAATAATGACACAAGCACCAGTTGAGTGGCTGAAGATATGGTAAGTTTGGACTATACATTTAAAACATTGAGATCTTGGAATGACCTGGTGTTCTAGGGTACATGACAAATAAATAAAATATTACAACAGGTTTCATTTTTTTAACATGTCTCAAACTTTCTCTCTGCCCTTATATAGAGATGTCCCAAAGTTTGCATTAATAGAATGTCTCCCTGTTGTAATGTAGGCAGGAGGGATGATACCTGGATGAGATCCAAGAGATACTTCCACACCAGGGTCTCAGGGATGTCGTGGTTGTTCTCTGCAAACTGGTTCAGGCTCATCTCACACAGTTCAGTCTGGATGTAGAGGTGCTGGCACTCCTCCCATGCGCGGATAAACTGTACGCAGTTCGCGTGGCTGGGCAGCTCTTCGTGTCTGCGGACCTCTTCTAGCTTGCGCTGGCGGTCCAATGCTCCTTTGTAGCGCTCCCGTGACTTCTTCACAGCGTAGAACTGCTGGTCGTCTTTAGATTTCACCTTGAACACCTGCGCATACCTCTCACTAGCCCCACATTCTAGGTGGTGGATATTTTTTAATAATTTGACGTCAAACCTATGTCAAACCTGTCATTGCATGTCATAACGCAGTTTACATTACATCAGAAGTAAACAAACTCTAAACTTGAACGAGCCAAGGATTGAAGCTGAAATACATTAGAGCCTCTTTAATTCAACCAGAGAAGGTACAAGTTGGATTATTGCTAAGAAACCAAATAATTTCTTTGCTTACAAAGTTGTTACTTCAAGTCACTGTTACAACGGCAAGTAAATTTGGCATTGTTACCTCGTGTATAATTCAAGTACAGTTAAACTTGTCTATAGCGCCCCCTCTAAATAGCGCCTTCCTCTCTATAGCGGCCGATTTTAAACATTAAAATGTAAACATTTTACATTAAAAGTGACCTGTCTATAGCACCCTATTTTGGCGAGTCCCAAGAGGGGGCGCTATAGACAGGGTTAACTGTATATATAAAATATACTTTTATCATACAAACAAATGTTGCGCATGTTTTAATCTCGGCAACCTGCAAGAAACCAACACCATTGCTGCTGTGTGAGCTTCCCCACCTGTAACCTACTTCCTCTACATGCCTGCAACAACACTTAAGGAAATTCAGCATGTATATCTGGGACAATAACTCTTAAAGATATTACAGTGACCTTTATTGAAGACACCCGAGATGACCAAGTGTGAACACAATTGTCTCTGTCTAAAAAAAATATATATAGAAGAGCGGCAACTTCATAGACTTTCCACTCCCCTAAGTTTTGTCCCCCCATGAGTGAAGTACCAGTACATCCTCACATCTCCGAAGGAGCCGGCTCCCAGCTTGCACACAATCTGGAAGACCTGGTCAAAGTAAGGCTCGGGGCTGTTCTCGTTGTAGTGGGGGCTCTGCAGGGTGGCCTGGGAGTTGACAAAGCTGACAGCTCGGGGCTTCATCAGCTGCTGGTGTTTGTGGGGGAACAGCCTGCTGATGGGGGGGGCAGCTCTTGATGGGCGGCCTGGGGGGGACCTTGCTCTTGGGGGTCTGCCGCATCTGCCACATTTAGTCAGGCTTAACTCAGCCGTTGCCTTAGGTTACAATTTGAACAAAGCTCCGTGATTTCCACACAGATTTAAATCTCGTGTATATAGATGGGTATTTAGAGCAATCCATAAATAGATCTTTACTTTAAAAAGTTGGATCAAAATATTGGGAAAATAAATCATATTTTGTTCCAATATATGCCTTTTTAATTATAAATAGGTATGTATTAGCCACACCTATATTAATGGATTTAACAAACACAGAACCTCTCTGTAAAAGACAACACCTAGGTTCAGAGCCAAAGTGTTCTTTGGGGAGAGGTATCCTTTTACTGGAGTGTGACTAAATAGTAAAAATGGTAATTTTTTGGTGAGGAAAATTGTCCTTTGTAGAGGGGTGTTCTCTAGCGGGAGTGTCCTCTCATGGAGGTTGTTCTACTGTAGAGAGGTGTTCTCTAGCGGGAGTGTCCTCTCATGGAGGTTGTTCTACTGTAGAGAGGTGTTCTCTAGCAGGAGTGTCCTCTCATGGAGGTTGTTCTACTGTAGAGAGGTGTTCTCTAGCGGGAGTGTCCTCTCATGGAGGTACTATATAACAGAGCTGCAGCACAATGTGAGGGCCACAATTACATCCAAACCACCACCAGTGTGGACCACTCAGAATGACCGCTGAATAAGTGTCTCTTTTCCTATACTGGGCAATATTTCGAGCAAATGGCTCAAAAGGCTTGACCACAATTAAAGAGGCAGATTTCTTAAATCAGTATTTTCTCAAAATGGAGGCTGAGATCTCCACCCCCCATAACTTGTAACTGATTTCAGAAGAAGTTTCAGGGAAAAATGGAAGGAAAAGGGGGGGAAATGGTTCAAGGAAAGGAAGACTTACCTTCTTGGTAGAATAGCTCTGGCCATTGTCAAAGAATTTGGGGGTTGGCCTTGGGGAAGGATAGGTGGGAGTCAGGGCCCCGAGTCTGCAGTCAAAACTTTTTGTCTGTTCCGGGGATTGAGACATGCTTCAGACAGGCAGTTTAAGGTTTGGAATAAATTGAGAAGTCCATTAACAGGACCAGAGGAAATATGGCAACCATATGTACGACCTAAATAAATACCTTTTAATACTTCTTTAAATATAAAATTGCTCCAAGTGTAAAATTATCTTTCAAGATTAGGAAGTAGCATTTGTGAAAAGCCAACTGAGAGAATACTTCAGACCACCCCAAACAGAGTGTAAACAGACAAAAGAACCTATTGAAAGAAAGATGCCAAAGGCAAATGAGGTTGTAAATAATTTACATTTTCTTTACAAATTTTGATCTTTTATTTATTTAGAAAAAAAAAAACATATACAGTAGAACCTCCCTGTAAAGGACACCTAATAGCTAAGCCAAAGTGTCCTTTAGTGAGAGGTGTCCTCTTATCAGAGAGTTGCAACTCAGTCTTTGCCAGTTCCAAGCCCGGATGAAAAAGAAGGAAGGGAAGCAGTAACAAGCTCACTAAAAAACCTGGGCTCAGCTGGCCCGGCTGATAGTACCCTGTAAGGACTCTTAATCCAGGGATACAGGATGAGTAGCGTTTTTACTCCATGTTAGGAGCGGCTGCACATGGCGTCTGTTCCTCATGTCAGAGATGGCCATTTCTTTTGGAGCTAAGTCGGCCTGCCACTGAGTAGTGCTCCCAGTCTTAATGACAAAGGCAGACACATTCTACTTCACCCAGTCATGATAGTTGTCAAAGCTTGATACCTTAATATGATTGAGTGGAGATAAGAAAGAAGAAGAAGAGAGTTGCTATATAGTAAAAATGATAATTTTGAGAATGAAAACTGTCCTTTATAGAGAGGTGTCCTCTAGCGGAAGTGTCCTCTCATGGAGGTTCTACCGTAAACAATCAGTTGTTGGGGGTTTGAAAGAGAAAATTTATTTTACCAACATTTCAAGGGGCAATTAGCCTCTCTTTATCAGGTTTTCCTGTGATTTAAACTAAATCACATGGGCAAGTGAACCACTCTCACTATTCAAGATCAAAGAAAGAAACTATCTGATGGAAATTTTGCTGCACATCAAATATATATATACAGTTAAACCTGTCTGTAGAGCCCCCTCTAAATAGCGCCCTCCTCTCTATTGCGCCTGATTCTAAGCATTAAAATGTAAACATTTTACATTAAAAGTGACCTGTCTATAGCACCCCCTCTCTATAGCATCCTATTTTGGTGAGTCCCAAGAAGGGGCGACAGGTTTAACTGTATATACAATCTTTCTTATCTCCATCCAACAATCCTATCAGGGTATCAAGTCTATGTTGATGGTAAAAAAAATAGTACAAATGTAATATTGTACTGGGATAAGGTGCATAAATTAAGAAAAAGGCATCTTCTTATCGTGCAACTGAAAGTTGCTGATGGCTTGCGCCATCTATCGGAATAAATATCAACTATTCTCGGTGATTTTTAATTATTCCAGAATAGGCCAAATACCCATTCTTGATTAATCAAGAAAAGCTAACCACGGACGCGTTTCGGGCTGTTGGCCCTCATCAGCGTGGTGCAAGCTGTACCTCAACGACCAAAAAAATTTACATCGTGTAGCGTTCTCACGCAATTCTGGCCTTAACTACCCGTTTCATGATTTTTCAGGATGCCTTAATGACAAATTTTTTTTTGGTCGTTGAGGTACAGCTTGCACCACGCTGATGAGGGCCAACAGCCCGAAACACGTCCGTGGTTAGCTTTTCTTGATTAATCAAGAATGGGTATTTGGCCAATTCTGGAATAATTAAAAATCACCGAGAATAGTTGATATTTATTCCGATAGATGGCGCAAGCCATCAGCAACTTTCAGTTGCACGATAAGAAGAAGCCTTTTTCTTAAAATATGTTGATGGTGTCTGTGCTGGGGATGAGCCAATACAGTCAATGATGTGGTTTGGATATACACAATCTACAATTGATATAACAATAAAATTAGGATTTTATTTATGCGAAGAAATAATTTTATAACTTATTATTTACAATTTGGATCATAGATTAGAAACACAAGGTAATAAGACCAAATAAATAAATAGTGTGTGACGTTTCGGTAACAGTGTTGTTACCATCTTCAGACAAAAGTGCAGATGACAAAAGACCAAATCCAAATAATAGAGGTATAACTATAACGAACCATGGAACCACAGGTTCAGTCCTGCTATAAAGGGGTTTCACTGTGACATGAAAGTTGCAGGAGGGAGAGTCCACAGCAAATTGTCCCATCCCCCAGTTCCCAATAAATCCACCTCTCCCCTCGACTTCCCCATGTGTCAGCAACATCTTCATCATCAGAATTCCTCATATAAACACAAGGTAATAAGACCAAACAAATAGTGTGCCAGTAACAGTACCATCATCAGACAACTGATCTACAAGGTACTATCATGGTACCTTGTGTATATAGATTCTAACAGCTCGAGGAGCATGAACTCATGGAATCTTTACACAAGCAACAACAACATAGTAGATAGTATATAAGTAAATCATTCAGTACTTTTGTCTGAAGATGGTAACAACACTGTTCACACACTATTTATTTATTTGGTCTTCTTGTGTTTATAATTGTACTTTGTGTTCATTTGTGTAAAATATTTGATTATTCTTTAATTTTACTTTATGGTTGGGCAGTCGGCTACACTGTACTTTTCTTTTAGTAGTTTTGCATAAGTTTGTTGTGTAAATATATATCTATGGATTAACCTTGTTTTAATCAGGTTAAATAAAGGAACACAAGTAAGTATCTCTTATACAGGAAACGTTACAATAATCCAGATTGTGCCTCATCAATTCCCCATATGGAAAACTCCTCCATATATAAAGGACCTCACAATTGTGTCCACCTCAGCAGAGGGATTGTTGCCTCACCACCAACAAATGCCGCCATAAAAAAATCAGCAGTTGGCAAGTTACAGGGAGGATGATTCAGAAGTGTGGGCACACAGATGGCAAAAAAAAAGCCACAAGGGAAAGGACCTCAGGGATGACCAAATAATGGAAATTAGCCGTAATTGGGCACCAAATATGGATGGAACGGCGGCTGGGTAAAAATAGCCAGCTGAGATAACAACCTGAGTCACTCTGCAATCTTGGGTAGGTGCTGGACCACAAACTTTAGAGACAGAGGGATAACACACACTAGCGGCAAACTTCAGACTTAAAATATTTTAAAGCCCTTACAATAAAAAAAAGTTTTAATTTGGAGTCAAAATTGAGACAAGATGTGTAAGGTAACAAGATTAAATTACTGAAATGTCATGTTTCGGTAACAGTGCTGTTACTATTCATCAGACAAAAGTACTGAATGAGAAAAATGATGATGAGGCACAATTTGGATTATATACAGTTAAACCTGTCTATAGCGCCCCCTCTAAATAGCGCCTTCCTCTCTTTAGAGCCCAATTTTAAATACGTAGTACAATGCAATTTACATTAATAGTGACCTGTATAGCACCCCCTCTTTATAGCACCCTATTTTGATGAGCCCCAAGAGGGGGCGCTAAAGACAGGTTTAACTATTATAAACAGAAGGTAATAAGACCAATCCAAATAAATAAATAGTGTGTACACACTTTATTTATTTGGATTGGTCTTATTATCTTTTGTGAATGAGAAAAAAAATTCACAGCATGTTTTTAAATAGTTAGTACTCTTCTATCTAAAAACATGCTGTGAATTTTTTTCTCATTCAGTACTTTTGTCTGATGATGGTAAACATCCAAAATGTGACAAACATTTTCATTAATTTGGATTTGCTCTTGTAACCTTATGTTTCTAATCCAGTGAGAGGTTACAATAGAAATATCAGCCTCCCATAAGCAAGGCAGCATCAACAGAAAAATCGACCTCCCTGAAGCCTATCATGCTCTCCTGGCCTTCATGTAGTTCTCCCTATAGTTGCCCGTGTCAGTCATGTACTATATTTCAACGATATTCCCGTTTCCAATTATAAAATTGGCATCTTTTTGAAGAATAGATTCTCTATATGCATTATTTCATAATGATGTAAATTTCTTATTTGCAATTCTCTTTACCATAGCTATACAACAACAACAACAAAAAGCCTTTATTCAGGGTCACTGACCCTATACAGGATTCACCAGAGGTATGCATAAGAACAAAGCAGTGAGACAAAGGAAATAACGATATATACAGAAGAAAAGGAAAAAAAAAAAAAAAAACAAGAAAGAGAAAGAGGGAAGCAAGAAAAACAACACAAAAGGAGTAGCAGTAAGAAATTGAGGAGTGAGTGTCACTTGGCCTTCTTCTGAGATATGGACTTGTGGAAACCATAAAACGCCGTAGCAATATACTTATTCTGGGTCATATTGTCAATTATTGATGGAAGTGAAGCACAGAGTTGCCCAGTTTTGAGCATAAGGGTTTTTCTTTCTTCTTTCAGAGCATAGCAATCAAAAATATAGTGAGTGATTTCATTTTTTAGTTTTGAATTACAGAAGGTACAAATCGGGTCCTCACCGCAGAGCATCTTGGTGTGGTTTTCTCTAAAAAAAACTTGAAAGTATTCTAACTTGTGCGAGTAGTCTTACAACCGGGAAAGGAAAATCCCCTAAAAGGTATCCCTCCGTCATGAAAGATATGTGAATGTCTTTGTAGTGAGAGTATAGCTTAGATTTATCCATTCTTGTAAGGTCGTTTTGTATAGATTGGTCTGCCGCTGTTTTTAAGAGCCCTGTAATCGCGCTCCTCTCTTTACCATAGTTATGTAAATATCATAGATGTATATTGTTACACCTTCCTCGACCGTAGGTGCTTCTAAGGGTTTCTGATCAGCGTTCGCCATCTCATAAAATAAACCAGACCGCGTTCTCATAAAGCAAGCAACTGTTATTTATTAATAATGAAAGAAGTTAAACTGATTTAGAGTAACAACGAACTAAACTCAAAAAACAAAAGAAGCTCTATCAACTAATTGTATCTCGCTCTTATATCAAAAGCCTTATTTACATAAATTTCTATTACCAATTATATTTTATACTAATTTACATATTTTTACAAAATAACTATGCAGAGTGTGACACTTCTCCCTCCTCCGAAATGGTCGCGTCCTCGTGACCGTCTTCCATTCTCGCAAAGTAAGGCTTGATTCTGCTTATGTGAACTGTTGTAGGCTGTGTGCGGTTCCCAGGGTTATCTTCTGGCACGATGGAGTAGTTCACATCGGAAATTCTTTTCAGCACGATGTAGGGTCCGAAATAGCGTCTCAAAAGTTTCTCACATTTTCCAGGTTTTCTTATTGGAGTCCACAGCGCTACCAAGTCACCTGGTTCATAACCAGTTTGCCGATGTTTTTGGTTGTAATAATTAATCATTTTTTCCTGACTTTTCTCGGTATTAACTTTCACAATATCTCTCGTTCTCACGATTTTTTCCATCAACTTGCTCACGTACTCGTCATAATCCTCCGAATCGGGCTCAATGAAGATATTCGTGTCATCCAAAATCGAGACTGGTTCCCTTCCATACAAAAGGAAGAACGGGGAATATTTGGTTGTTTCTTGTATTGTCGTATTGTATGCATGGGTTATGAATGGTAGTATCTCGTCCCAATTCCTTTGATCTACGTTCACGTACATGCTTATCATATTGATCAATGTTCTGTTCAATCGCTCTGTGAGGCCATTTGTTTGTGGGTGATAGCTTGTTGTGAGGCAATGCTGAATTTGACATATCTTGGTTATTTCTTTCACCAAATTGCTCGTGAATTGGCTTCCTCTATCGCTAATCAGATACCGTGGGGCTCCATGTTTCAAAATCACATTTTCTGTCAGAAATTTAGCAACCTCCCTCGCTGTGGCATCGATGACAGCTTTCGTTTCCGCATATTTTGTGTAATAGTCGGTCAATACTATCATCCACTTCTTTCTGTTCTTCGTAGATGGCAATGGTCCCAAAAAGTCGATCCCAACTCTCTCGAAGGGATAATTTGCAGCAGGGATCGGATGAAGTAGGCCAGCAGGCAACTGATTAGAACCCTTCCTGCTTTGGCACAGATGGCAGGTCCTAACATATTCCACCACATCTTTCAGCATGGATGGCCAGAAATATTTATCCTTTAGACGGTGCATTGTTCTGGTCACACCTAAATGGCCACAGATCATATGATTGTGGTACTCTTTTAAAATGTCCCTCCTTCTCACTCTGGGTACCACCAGCAGCCAGGCTCTTCCTTCTGGCCTCGGATTTCTTTTGTACAGACATCCGTTTTCTTCTTTAAAATTTTCAACGATCGATCGCTTGCCCTCCGTGTCACCGAGGCATCTCTTGATGTTTTCGATATATTCGTCGGAATCCTCGATGACTGGGTTGAAAAACAAACTATCATAGTTATCGTCAAAATCAGCCTCTGGTAATGGACCTCGTGAAAGACCATCTGCATCCAAATGTTTTTTCCCGGATTTATAAATTATTTCGAAGTCCTATTCTTGTATTTTTAATGCCCATCTTGCAAGTCTACCTGTTGGATCCCGTAGGTTTCTTAACCAACATAATGCGTGATGGTCCGTCATAACTTTGAAGCGCCTTCCATATAGATAAGGCCGTAACTTCGACATTGACCATACTAATGCCAAGCATTCCTTCTCCGTTGTCGAATAATTACGTTCTGGCTTGCTTAATGATCGACTTATGTATGAAATTACCTTTTCTTGACCATTGATAGTTTGAACAAGGGTAGCACCTAGGCCAATATTTGATGCATCGGTGTGGATCTGGGTCGGTGCTTCTGGGTCAAAATGTGACAATATCGGGGGATTTGTTAGCAAAGATTTCAGAGTTATAAATGCTTCTTCCTGAGATTCTGACCAGATGAATGGAGAATCCTTTCTTGTTAGTTTGAACAGTGGGTCAGCTATTCGCGAGAAGTTCTTAATGAATTTCCTGTAATATGAGCAAAGTCCTATGAATGACTGAATTTCTTTTGTCTTTGAAGGACGGGGAAAATCTCTAATCGCTTTAACATTATGATCTGCCGGTTTAATTCCATGTTTGCTTGTCACGTGACCGAGTATTTCAATTTCTTCAAATCCAAATCGGCACTTTTTCCCATTAAGCCTCAGGTTCGATTCACGAAAGCACTTTAAGACAGCCTCAATCCTTCCGAGATGAGTGGTAAAGTCGGGACTGTAGATAACAACGTCATCTAGATAACAGAGGCAAAATTTCCATTTAATGTTTTTTAGTACATTGTCCATAATTCTTTCGAAAGTAGCTGGGGCATTGCACAACCCAAATGGCATAACATTAAATTCGTATAACCCGTGGGATGTTGTGAAGGCCGTCTTCTTCTTGTCTTGTTCCTCGATCTCTACCTGCCAGTATCCCGATCTGAGATCTATGGCCGTGAAATATCTAGATCCCTGAAGTGTGTCCATAACATCATCAATTCTGGGGATCGGATAAACATCCTTTACCGTTATGCTGTTCAGTTTCCTGTAGTCCACACAAAATCGCCAATTGCCATCTCTCTTTCTAACCAAAATAACCGGAAAAGCCCATGGACTAGAAGATGCCCTTATTACTCCCTCCTGGAGCATATCCTGAATTTGTTCTTTGATGATGTCTCGCTCCTTAGGGCTAACTCTGTACGGTTTGTGTTTTATCGGCTTCGCATTTTCTGTTTCAATTCTATGTTTGGCCAAATTCGTCTTGCCCAATTTTGATGAAAATAGATCACTGTATTTCGATAAAACTTGCCTTAATTCATTCTTTTGGCTTAATGTCAGGTCCTCGTTTATCTGAATTTCCGTCACCTTATCTTCCTCATCATTTTCTATATAATTAACCGTGGTGGGAGGACTTGCGTAGCCCAAGGTCTGATTCTTCATTATTTTTAATGTTCGAGGATAAGGATTAGTTATCCATAAATCTGCTAATTTGTTTCTTACCGTGATCAGACATCTAGCAATTCTAAGCCCATTTGTAAGAGTTAGCCTTTCATTTGGTTCAACCACGTATTCGCCATCATTGGCCTTCACGGTTACCCTGACTAGTTTAACACAAAGCCGAGGCACTACTTCATCCTGCTGATTGATTATCTTCCTGGGTGCTTCGTTCGAGTCTTGACACTCGGTCACAATGTCATATTCTAAAATATCCCGTTTGCAATTTATTTTCGCATTTAAACGCCTGAGAAGATCTCTTCCAATTATTAATGACCTCATATTGGACTCCAGAACTACAAATCTATGATTCAACGACTTTTCGTCAATTTTTATATCCATTGAAATGCTTCCCAATATATTAAGCCTTTTACCATCTGGGCCAATACACTTTCCATTATAGGTCTCTATACGAACGCCAGTTTCGATAGCAGTTCTCAAATCCACAATCGAGAGATCCGCGCCTGTGTCAACCAAGGCTTCCAATATTCCAATTCTATCAACACTCACATTTATTCGGCTTTTTGAATCCATCTCTGTGATCGCGCCTATTTTCGACATGCCCTGGTTGACTGGAACAGGCGCGCTTTCTAGTTTAAATCATCCAACACCTCGAATCTGTTGTGAGTTGGAATGCTTGGTCTCTCATACACATCGGCGTATACCTCTGGGCTCAGGTTCCGGGTGTTCAGCGGTTTTTTGTCATCAGACGGGCTGTCTAGGCTAGGGGGAACTTCCTCAACCATGCGAACATATTTTATTCTGCAATACTTTGCCACATGACCCGGTCTATTACATCTAAAGCAGATAGGTCGTCCGTCCTCGGTTCTACCTCTATCATTCCGAGGTTTTCTATCATAAGTGTTGCCAGAAGGAGTTCGTCTATATGTATCCCTTTGAGTGGATCGGGGAAATGTACGAGTCTCCTGTGGGGGGAAGTAAGTTTGGTTTTGTCTTGGTGTTCCCATCATAGGCCTCGAGTAATTTTCAGTTTTATATGATTGAAACTCTCTTGGTCGCCTGTTCCATCCGGCATGATTAGTTTCTTTTTGAGAAATCCGATTCATAAGAATTTTATTCTTCTCCTTTCGTTCCAGGTATTCCTTCTCGAACCCATCGATTCTCTTACATGCTTCCAGAAGTTCGTCGATGGTTTTAGGGGGGTTGAGATATAGCGCCAGCGCGTACTCTTTCTTTAGACCTCCGATTACAAATTGTATTTTTTCCATCTCTTACATATTGGGCTGGACTTTGCTGCATTGAAGCAATATATCTTCAGCAAATCGCATCGCGAGTTCATTCCACCCCTGCATTCTGTTCAGTTTGAGCATCATCTCGTCCTTGTTCTCTAGCGACGCGAAGTCCTGGATGAGGCGAGTCTTGAAAATTTCCCAGGTGGCAAGATTGACCTTGTGGAATTCATACCAAGTTTTAGCAGGTCCGACTAGGTTCATGGCAGCGTAGCGGGTGATGATGTAATCCGCCCAGCGGTAAAGAAACCCAACTTCTTCAAGAGAAGTGATCCATTGGCGTGGGTCTTCGTCTCCAGCATACTTCCTGATGTTCAAGCTTGGATTAAAGGGTATAGGGTCGAAACCGGCATCTCCACCAGTTGTTACACCTTCCTCGACCGTAGGTGCTTCTAAGGGTTTCTGATCAGCGTTCGCCATCTCATAAAATAAACCAGACCGCGTTCTCATAAAGCAAGCAACTGTTATTTATTAATAATGAAAGAAGTTAAACTGATTTAGAGTAACAACGAACTAAACTCAAAAAACAAAAGAAGCTCTATCAACTAATTGTATCTCGCTCTTATATCAAAAGCCTTATTTACATAAATTTCTATTACCAATTATATTTTATACTAATTTACATATTTTTACAAAATAACTATGCAGAGTGTGACAATATATTCTTGTCTGCCATGTGTACCATGTTTGTATCGTCGCGTTTGCTTTATACTGCCTGTCGAAGGGTTTTCACCCGAAAGCTTGCGTTTATTTAAAATTGTTTAAGAAACTTGTCTTCTTTTATTTTATTGATTATAATATACCTTGCTGAGAAGAATCTCTTATTTCTTATAGAAATATCAGTTGAAAAGGTCCATTGGGCCTTAATTCCAGTGAACAGCAGTGTTCGGGCGACATTTCAGCCCAAGGGATCAACCCATCTTACTTTGGGGGATCATTTGTTGAGGTTTGTGTAAAATATATACAGTAAAACCCCGCTAATACGAACCCTGGATATAACGAACCTTCCCTTATAACGAACCCACGCCGATTCCCAATTCCATTCCATTAAAAATACCATCGTTATAACGAACTTTGCGATTTTTAGAATAACGAACTACCCCTATAACGAACCTATTTTCGGTCCCAAAATAATAAAATATATTTAAAATACTATGCTTATAACGAACTTGGAATTGTAATTTAAAAAAAATAATAAAACAACAAAATTTTAAGCATGTTTCAGCTCTCGGGGATCGCAATTTCAAAACAATAAATTTAGCGGCATTGTTTGTTTTGATTTTTGCTGTATGTTGTATAAATTTTTACACACTATACTTTTTATTAAATAGAATATCTTTGCATCCATTAAATTTGAAATATAAAAAAATGCAAATGGCTTCCAAAAAAAAAAAAATGAAGAAAACAAAGTCATTTTAAAAATAAAAACGTTATTTCTCTAAAAAAAAAAAGACCATTTTCAGAACTTTTCAAAGTGAAACAACACAAGCAAAATGTTAAGAACATATTAAAATAGGAGAATATAACTTTTCTATTACAAAAGATAAAATATAAAGCTATTAAAAATTGTTACAAAGAGGAATTAACCTCAACTTTTGCCGCGATCGCGATCGTACGTTTTAAGGCAAAAAAAAAAAAAAAGTCCAAATATGGTCCCGTGATGAAACAAAAAATATTTTTATGCCATTAATTATGGTGATTTTAAAGTCAGCAATGTTTTGCATGACAGGTTAAAAAACAAAATCTAGACCTTGAAGAATATGTGGAAACATGAAATGGAAGAAAAACACTAACTTTATTTGAATGGTGCAATGCTTGAAGAGTGCTTTGAAGCAACAAGGTATTAGAGTCATTTTTCCAAGTAAACATTGTATTATATAATGTGATAAATATGTTTTAAAATCATTTTTATATCTTTGAATATATATTTAATAAAACTTTGCCTAGGATTTGTCTTGATTTTTAAATTAGACATAGAAGTACATGTATGTTAATGATATGAAGAACCTATCATCTAATGATTTCTATTGTTATTCAGTATTAATGTAAGGAAATTGATCAATTATGGGAATTAAAACAAAGTGACCACTATTAAGAGGAAGCCTCTTGTTGTGTGTATGGCTGTCCTTCAATTATACGGTCTAAAAATTTTGGGAAGTAAAAAAAAATAGCCAAACCGTGGCTATAGTGAACCGTGGCTATAGTGAACCAAAAGCTGTCTCATTGGGGTTCACTATAGAGGGGTTTTACTGTATATGGCTCTATCAACAATTTCCCGATGTTTCAGAGACTTGCTGCCACTCTCCTCAGAGAACACATTTATCATTATATAATCTTATTTATTCTGTATTTAACCTTATATCTTCCATATATATAAAAATGAATGTTTGTATGTTTGTTTGTTTGTATGTCCGGTATACAAATTCGCAGTAGTTCACTAATTCAAACCAAAATTTCCATACATAGGTAAAAAAATACGGGGAAGACGATAGGCTATTTTAAAAAATATATAAGTCAATTATTAAAACTATATATTCAAATTATTCTACTTAGCTCATGAACAGCGCCCTCTATCAAAGATTAGATTAAATTATCACAAAGCAATAACGCGCCATCTATACATATAAAATAAAAAGATTTAATAGCGCGAATGTTTCTTTTATACATAAAACGAACTTCTACTGTCCTTACTGCGATGAAAAAATATATTGGGAGGGCTTGGCTCATCAGTGGTGAACCCTCCCAGCGGTTTCGCCAATTTAATCCACCAGACCGCTTCTCAGAGCTCTAAAATGTAATTCTACTGTCCTATAAGCTTATATCCATAGTTTACTTGAAAACCATTTCTAAGATTCCATCCTTCAGTGTAGCATATAAAAGCAGAATGATCCAATACAGTATTAGAGCTCTGAGAAGCGGTCTGGTGGATTAAATTGGCGAAACCGCTGGGAGGGTTCACCACTGATGAGCCAAGCCCTCCCAATATATTTTTTCATCGCAGTAAGGACAGTAGAAGTTCGTTTTATGTATAAAAGAAACATTCGCGCTTTTAAATCCTTTTAGATTAAATTATGCTGATGCAAACAAATAGATAATGCTAATAACAAACAATTATAAAAAAAAATCTTATCTAAATATATATCACTCGGGTAGATATGCACACGGGTCAATCCCGGGTCACCCGTCTAGTAATCTTATAAGAACATTGTAATAAATAAGTTTCAATCTCCTCAGAGAAATGATGTTCCCCATTCCCCTGAGTGACACTGAAATGTCAGGAACTAAAGTAAACAATTGGTTGATGAATCTCTATTTCTTCTTAAATTGACTTGTTCCATATGTAAATACCTGTTTTCTTTCCTCTTTTCACTCTCCACTTCTCCCATCCATATTTCCAATTTTTTTTTTCTTATTTTTTATTCTTTCTTATAATCTGTATATATTTACCATATGTATATAATCTTTCTCCATTTTTTATTTCCCACTTTCATAGGTTTCTCCGTCTTGTAACCCCAAGGAGAATCCTCTGTAAGACCTGTGTGTCTTAATAAAGGCTTTTGTGTGTGTGTATCTATATTTCTTACTTCCTCACTTCCCTAGTCCTAGGAAACTTGGTATCCAGAGAATCCATACCAGAATGTGTACAATGGGAGCAAGAGTAGCGGATGACAAGGTGAGATCCCCTAAGCAATCCTATGTAATTTGGGGGCAGTTTCCAGTCCCAATCCCCAGGTAATCAACTAGGTTGATTCTGCAGGGGCACATTGTCTTGTGTGCTATCCAGTGGCTGTTACACTCCAGGAGATGGCAGTCAATTCTTGCAGATTTCTTGCAGATTTAGAATGCACTTTCAGGTTGCTAATCTAGGCTAGGTGGTGTTTGAAGCACTAGGCAGGAATGGTAGACTGTAACAGATGGGGAAGACAAGTGCTGTGGGAGGAAGGCATTGTGAGCACCCCAAGGTCTTGTACTGTTGTATGTTGTGGTGCCAGTTCACTCTTGTGTGTTGAGATACGGATTGCACACAAATGTCCAACTTTCTTTGTTGTTGTTTCTCATCCCCTTGTGCAAAGATTACACAAATTCCATGAATGGGATGTAGGGATTCAGCTTTCGTTGATCATGGCACCATGATCCAGGCACACTTTGGTGAAAATCTGACTTTGCCTGTAATTTGAGGCCGTTCCTAACATGGAAGCCTTTGCTGCCGACTCTAACATGAGTACAGACACAGCTCCTCTGTATCTCTGAAGAGTGAGGTCTATCAACCGGGTCAGTTGTGAACTCAGGATTTTTAAAGAGGTCTTTCTCCTCTTCAAACAATGTTGCTGTTGGTCTGCAACTGCTTATTCGTCAGAGTTATTGTTTCACAGCTGGCCTTCATATCTGAA
Organism: Cordylochernes scorpioides; assembly: GCA_030710605.1. Lineage (NCBI taxonomy): Eukaryota > Metazoa > Arthropoda > Arachnida > Pseudoscorpiones > Chernetidae > Cordylochernes > Cordylochernes scorpioides. Next base: position 85,813,090 of record CP092876.1, read on the forward strand.
GGTCGCTCCCCTATCCGCCACCTGGGGACTGTAGCAGTCGGCTCTGCCTAGGTCTATAGAGATCAAATTTGAAGATTTATGTGAAAAGAAACACATAGTCTGAAAAATAATTGTTGTAAATTTTACCGATAGATGGCACTTGAATTTATAAAAGGTAACAAGACCAAATAAATAAATAGTGTGTGATGGTAACAACACTTACCGCAATGCCACACACTATTTATTTGTATATGGTCTAATTACCTTTTGTTACTACATGTGGCCGGTCCCAAGCCCGGATGGAGGAGGGGGAGCAGTAACAAGTTCACTAAAAACCTGGGCTCAGCTGGCCTGGCTGATAGTACCCTGTAAGGACTCCTAATCCAGGTATACAGGATGAGCAGCATTTGTGCTCCATGTTAGGAGTAGCTGCACATGGCATCTGTTCCTCATGTCAAAGGCGGCCATTTCTTTTGGATTAAGTCGTCCTGCCCCTGAGTAGTGCTCCCAGTCTTAACGACAAAGGCAGATGCATTCTACTTCACCCAGTCATGATGGTTGTCAACAGAGACCATCAATAAGCTTTACAAGCTTGACACCCTAATATGATTGAGTGGAGATAAGAAAGAAGGAGGTGTTACTACCTTGTAGTTCTAATCTATAATCCAAATTGTGCTTTATCAAATATATAGTATTACTTACAAGAAAATAAGATTCCAAATAAATTTGTCTGAAGATGGTAATAATGCTGTTGCCGAAACGTCACACACTATTAATTTATTTGGATTAGATCTTATTTTCTTGTAACTATAATCTATAATCCAAATTGTGTTTTACCAGTATGGAATTACCTTGTGTTTATAATCCACAAATTGTGTGAATTATCAGTAATTCTTAATGCATTTCAAATTACAAATAGGTGGAATTTTTTCCCAATCTCAGAGTCAAAATTGAAAAGATTTATGTTATACCTTTTTTTTGTTGCTACTTTTTGATCTGGTTATCTTTTGAAATTTGATCTATAACCCAAATTGTGCATGCATTACATACTATGTGTTTGATAAAGCACAATTTGGTCCTTGTAATACTATGTGTGTATATTCTTTAATAAATGATTTTTAAACAAAACTTCAGTTTTCATTTGCCTGAATATATCAACTATTGAGTGAATTTACCTCATTGTTTGGTGTTCCTAATTTGTTCAAAATCTTTGAAATAATCAAAAATTATTTAGGGAGGGAGATCAGAATTTTGTTTGCCAACCAAATCAATAAATTCTTCCCAAATCAGCCAATCTAGGAACCCCAGCTACAGTGTCATCATACGATCTTAATTCTATCTGCCCTAGTTTTAAATCCCAAATGTTTTACCTGAGATTATACCAACATAGATTATTGCTCCCAAGTAATGTTATACCAAGCTTGTACTGTATTTATATTAGTATGGGATTTAATATGAGGCCTTAGGAAAAAATTACAAATAATAATAAAAAGAATATATTTGCAGCTTTGAATTCATAAAAATTAAAATTTTATATTTATAAAAACAAAAAAATCTGATTATTTTATTAAATTAAAGCATTGAATACTTTAAAATAAGCTATTGAGGTACACTTTTCAAATATTTTAATTTGCATTTGGATTTATAAAAAATGAGGGCTTTATATAAAAGGTATTTTAAAAATGGCTAGAGCATAACTATTTTGCATACTTTGAATTTTAGTTATCAATATGCAATAGCAGTGTTAAACAGTTGCACACACTCTCATATGTACAGACAAAAAAAAAAAAAAGCTCTTTAAATATGGATGCATTATGCAGATGGCAACAAAGAAAATAATTTTTAAAGTATAAAAGTACGTTTTAATGTTGAATACCATCAAAATATGTGAAAAGATAAACACTTAATTGTTGTTGTTATTGTTACTTAAAAGTGTTTCAACGGGCTTTTAAAAGCTTTTTGTTTTGACAGATAATGTAAGTTTAACGAGAATGAAACACTCACTGTTTGGAAACCTGCGGCATGTTGATTCACAATCAAAAGGATTTATTAGGGAAAGAGAGAGGATTATAAAATAGCCGCTTCTATTTAATATTTATTCTACATTATAAACATTATTATTATTCTCTCTCTAATTTGAAAGTGAATAAACAGCAACATAACAGTAGTCAAAATTCTAATATTCGGTGCATTTTTTCCCCCCTATCAAAAAGTACTTGAAGATTTCTAAAAGTTCGCAACTTTTTCAAGCATATATTTGTAAAAATTAAAAGTAAAATCGAATACAAAATTTTATATTGAAATATAAGTTTCATTGAGTATATTTTACAGACTGATAAAATATATAACGTTGTTTAAGAAAATATAAACATTTAATTACAAAATGAGAAGAAATGCATTTAAAATATGTTTATATAAAATATGAATGTGTATAATAAAATATAGAGAAATATATATTCCAAAAATATGAAAAAATGCCGGAAATAACAAGTAAATATTTCTTATTTGTAAAATTTCTTAATTAAAATATGATAAATGTGACCAATTGTTGTTGTTTATTGAACTAATCAAGGTTACAAGTCAATCAAATGGAGTAAACTACCTGGTTTTGTTAGGATATTCTTAGAAGGACTATCATTTTATATATTTGGTATTCGAAAACTGGGCAAGGGAAGAGAAGGTCTTGCCTTATGGTCTTCATTTGTAGTTTTGGTCCACCTTTTGTGACTTAATGAAAGAAGCATCATAAAGTTTTTTTTTTTTTTTTGAGTGTACAGAAGGTGCTGATAACTTTAATTCAAAGTTATCAATACCCTCACATGTGTAATGTTTACATTTCTACATTTTTCGAGGCTCTACAAGAAGATTTCTGCAATTTTTTTAGTACCCTCAGACTTGTTTGCTATTACCATGTTGACAGTTCCTCATGTATGACAACCATCATGATTGGGTGAGGTAAAATGCGTCTGCCTTTGTCATTAAGACTGGGAGCACAACTCAGTGGCAGGCCAACTTAGCTCCAAAAGAAATGGCCGCTTCTGACATGAAGAACAGACGCCATGTGCAGCCGCTCCTAAAGTGGAGTACAAACGCTGCTCATCCTGTATCCCTGGATCAGGAGCCCTTACAGGGTACTATCAGCCGGACCAGCTGAGCCCAGGTTTTTTAGTGAGCTTGTTACTTCTCCCCCTCCTCCTTTTTCATCCAGGCTTGGAACCGGAGTTATGTATGGATGATATGGAACTGGGGGGGGGGGCTAGGGACTATATAGAAGTTATGCTGGGTGCAGTTGGAGCTGGTTCTTGGAGCTATGGACCTAGACGACCTTAGTGAGGTTATGTGCTTCCCGAGATTTAATATCTGGAATGCTGTTGCATGCCATGGATCAAGTTGCAAGAGGTAAAAGGTATAGGGTCATCCATGAGCGAGGAGCTGAGAAACGAAAAGCATGTACTTCTTGGTTCACATAATTTATCTATGAAGTGCTAAATATACTCGATTAAAAAAAATCGATGTGTTGGGGCACGTTTTTGTAACCATACCCCAACAGAAGGCGTATGTATAATCAAATCAAATGGATACATGGCTTCCCTCCCACATAGACTTACAGACCACCTTTTTGCCCAGAAACCTAGACAATTGATGACACCAGACTTCCATGCCGAAAGCTGATGCCTGGTGAAGAAGACACCAGTGACATCCAGGGACATCCGCGCTGGAAGCTGTTGTTCCATATGTACATATATTCCCCTCACCAAAAATTTAGGTAAAGGTGACAAGAAGAAATGGAGAAGGAAGATTTCTAAAAGACTAAGCCTTATAAATATCCTTCCCGAAAAAAAGGAAGCATCACATTACAGTCCAGGTAAAAGGGGCCTGGGTCGATTTTTAGCCAAGACGGGGGGCGATATATATACCGTCCCGAGAAAAGGGAGGATAGTATTTCAATCCATGTGGAGGGGGGCCTGGGGTCTGAAATTTTACACTAGTGCCGTGGCTGTTTCTCTCTTTAGATTTTTTTGTTTTGGTAATACTATATGTTCTATTTTGATGGGAGAGGCCTGGGGCGTCTATGAAATTGTATACTGGAGCCGTTGGCCATTTTGATTGGTGTTTCTTTCGGCGAATGAAAATGCCAGCCAATAGAAACTTTGGCGCGGCTAGCGAATGAAAACGGAGAGAGACAAGAATAAAAGAGGGTTTCTTTGCCAAAAGGCAGATTCAATCTGAGTCGCTCAGTGAGAGGACAGTCTTCAGTCGGGAGACCAGACCTTTGCCGGCACTTTCGAGAAAAGGTAAGCCATTTGTCATTATGACTTAGCGCCCCCCCTTTTTGTGTAGTAACCAACCTAGATTTCGCATGGGCCCTAAAGGGCTATAAAGTAACTTCAGGTCACCTCTATCCAAATTTTACTATGTAAATAGCATATCTCGTCAGTATAGACATGTTCCCAAATTTTAATTTATTTAAATAAATATCTAGAGAAATTTTCTTGTTTCCTCTCATACATATTTCATTCCTTTTGCTTTATGGTACTACCCCCCACACCTTAATTTCACAAATTGTACTAAATATAGAACTACCGACTCTGTTGGAATAGAGTTGTGTACTATATCTTTGCTGTGATATATTGACACAGCGACAGTTGCAAATTACGACTTTATTAGGGCTACTTTGAGGGTATCTATCTGTCAGGTTTTAGTAATGTTTGTACTTTTATGTGTTTCAGTGCGTTATTCCATCATATTTACCATTATACCATATTTTCTGATTCCTCGGGCTATTGTTACGCTGTTAGGAGGGTACGGCATGATGCAAACAGATTTGTATGTTTGACTATTGTTTGTGTTATTTGGGCTATAAAAATGCCTTAATATGAATCTATTTACAGCTGATCTGTAGAAATTATAGAGATCTGTTGCTATAATTTTCCTCTATGAAATAGCTCCCAGCGTCTTCAGTGGGTTGCTAAACCTCCAGAAGGAGTTTTTTATAGATTGCCCAATTTAATAACGATTTCATGGGTTGTCTGATGAAATTGTATACTAGTGTCGTGGCTGTTTCCATCTTTAGACCTTTGTTCTGACAATATTATATGCTCGATCCCTGCTTTAACTCAACTCTTAATCAATTACAGAGTTTCCCCCCCTTTTTTTTCTTTATTTATCCTGTTTGCACAAATTGCATTACATGTGATGATGTAAAGACATATGTCGATAGTGCATCATCGACAGCTGTGCTTCTATTATACAACATTAAGGTCTTGCTGCGGGTTATATACATGGGGTTGTTGGCCTAAATTGCTATATATATATATACTTAAGTAAGGAAACTTTAATAAGTCACATCGTGTATCCTCCCTTTTCATCTATCCAAACCGGGAACGCAACAATGGCGCCCAACGTGGGGCTCGAATTTAGTATATGTTTCATCCCCTAAACTTTAGAAATATATACCTAATGAAAAGCCATACTATTTTTAAGTATTGGTGAAGTAGTCCACGCATCCTGAGATTAACAGTCTATTATAAATCGTGAATTTTAATTTATGCTTTCCGTTTCACTGGCATTTTATCAGGCAATGAAAGTTATGTTGAGGCGGTGTATACCGCATCTCTCGCCGCTGTCTTTTACGATTCACATTGTTTGTGGCAAAACCTTAATATTATCATTGATTTCTGATATCAAAGTAAAACGTTTATGGGGATGAGTATCTTTTATTCTGGTCTTCTCAAGCTTTCGAGCTTGTCCGCCCTTCTACAGGAGAAACATATACAATATATCAAGAAAATATAACGTCGCCTGATGCTAAAACTATTATGATTCTATGTACATATATATATATATACATTAGGAAGTTTTGCATATTTTTTGTTTTCTTAAGACATTTTTTTTTTTTTGGTTAAGGTATTTACACATATTCTACTATTGTTTGCTATATTCTATGAATTATCTTATAGGTTAGAAATTCTATTATTTAAGTAGTTTTATAATAGTTATTGGCTATTACATATAAGTTACTTATATTATTGTTGATATTATTAGCTGGTACTAGGATATATTGTGTTATATGTTTCGGGCAAATCTATTTTCTATTAATGCTATTGTGTTTTCTGAATAATAGAGAATCAATTATAAGCCTTTGATATTTGCTGTTTATGTTATTGTAATGTATTCTAGGTTCTCCTAATGCGAAAGTGTGACCTGTTCCTTTGCAGTATTGGAAAATTAGAGACCTATTGTCTTGATTAATAACGTTGCGTCTATGTTCATATATTCTATTGCTGACTCTCCTTCCTGTCTCCCCTGCGTATTTGGCTTGGCAGCTGTTACACTCTACGGAATATATTGCCTTTTATTCTCTGTTTTGGTTAGTGGGTTTTATGATAGTAGGATTATTTTTAGATAGTGGACTTTTATGGTGGAGCCTATGTTAGGGGAATTACAGTAATATGTTTGGATGCCAGAGTTTCTTAAGTAGTTGGCTATTGTTATAGATGTTTGTGAGTATGGAATGTAACATATCGCCCTATAGATATTTTGTGGTTTTGTTTATTGGGTTATTGATAGTTATACTTTTGTGGAAATGTTGTAATATAAAGGTGGTTTGGTATCCTGCTTGCTGGACATTATTTATAATGTTCTGTGTCTCAATCATTTTGAATTCTGTTGCGAGCACCATTGATTACAATTTCTTTATTTTACTTTCTCAAATTATTATATACAGTATGAGAAATGAGGTTGGATTCCCATGGTTCAAATTTAGAACGGTAATCAGTGTTATACAGTAGTCTACTGAAATGACTTAGCATTTTTTTCATCATAGCTCTGATATAATTTTCTCACAGCAGAGGTGAGTTCTGATAATTATTGCTGGATACAAATATCTTAACTTCATTTCAATAGCGCTTTCTATCAAATCATACTAGCCTGTGCATCCAGATTAGGGCTAACATGCTGAATGATAGTTAATCGATTTTATTTTTTTTAACGCAAAGTGGATTGGGAGAGTGGCAAATATATGAGCCTTAAGGTGAAAATAGAATTGAAGATCCAGTTAGCGTACCCGTGAAGAGAGAAGTTTGATCACCATAGAAAGACGCCTTTTTTTTTCTCTTCGTAAAACCTTTTTTATTTGAAATCAATAATGGATAGAAATCTGGTTTTAACATTCCAATGGCAGAATCTCAAGGAGTGGATCTGGTGACCAATTTGCGCGAGTACCTTTTAATCACTGTGGAACTATTTATTAACTTATGACAACTACCTGGGATAATCTTTTAAAATATTCAAAGGAAAGGAGATGACTGGAGCTTGTGTCTACAAGACAGCTGAGATATCCCGAGGTGTGCTTGGACAGCTTTAAGCTAATGACAAGGCAGCAAAAGCCACCTGTGTTAGAGACAGGATCTATCTAATAATGGGGGTATAGGAGACAGGAGAGTTTATCGAGGCTCGATTTAACACTTGTATATAATGAGGAAGTTAGCGGAATGCGAGCCTCCAGTGCGGAGTAAAATCACCTAAAGGCTGTGAATAAAGATTGATAAAGTCGGGACACCCGAGCAAAGATATTACATTGAATATAATTCGGAACCTATAGGCGTGAGGCGGTATCGTGATTGGATTAGATGGCTAGACACGCAAGGAGGGAGGCCCCCTTTGACGACGTTTTCTGCCAAGTATGATCACTGGATACCGATAGACCGCCAAAAGGGTGTGTTCCCCACATTGGAAATGTCATTGAAGATGTGCCAGCATGCAGAAAAGAAAGGTCTAGGACGAGATGACGTTTCCTAAAATTGACATTTAAGGTGATATGCCTGGACTATAGATGAGGCAGTGAAGTCCATCTAGAATATGACGCTAATTCCAGAACAAAATGTGGATGGATCGAGCTGAGGTGACGACTCCATATTAAATATACCTCTATAAATTCTTAAATGTCCACATATATTTCCACAGTGAATTATACAAGTTGCACACCTATCTCATGAGCCAGGAATGTAATTATCAGACTGACAGTAAGGAATAATATAAAATTTCTAACCCAGGAACAAACAAGACCCCTGATATGCAACAAAGTCTACAAAATAATTTCCCTATCAAATTCTCAGTATATCATCATAACTCAACAGAAAACCCAGTTACAATTGGTATCATAAAGGGCGAAATAACTTTGTCCTTTCCCAATCCAATGTGCACCAGTTACCACATAGACAGTGATCTTATAACCACATTTGATTTCGTTTCAGCATGTTGTGAGAGAATTGAACTCATTGAAATGCAGCCTTTTAATTACTATGCCTCATACTGTATAAATACATGAAGGAAATTTCTAATAACAACCGCTAAGTGACAACCAGAGCGAACTCAGAAGTAATGAGCCGAGGGGAAATTGACAGAGTTAGTGTAGACAGTTTAACTTTACGCAGGTCTACAAGGGTGAAAAGGCCCACACAGTGTAAATTCTACTTAGACTGTCGCCACTAAATAGGATTTTGGAGTGTGTACGAAGAATCAACCCAATAGAATGAGAAGTTTAGAGATTTCAATCTTTTCTTCTTTAACCTTTTTTTTTCTCGAAGTAAGACTTCATTAGGATTTTTTTTCTCAAACTATTTCTTGTTAAATCCCGAGTTTCAAAGACCAGTGAGAATAATGTATACCATTGTGAATTAATTATTTAGTGTAAATCTGAAATTTTAGTTATTATCGGGAGTAATAGGTGAAGGAAGGTGTAGGAAATCACAACTTAGAGGGGGGCTATGTCTAAAACAACAAACCTAATAGGCATCCTATGGCTTGTGTTGGGTAATTCAGAAACCCTATAATCCCTGGCCTTCAGGTAGTAGCTTTGAAATAGGTTTCTAATAAGAACATGAAAGGTCAATCTCTTAGAGTGAAGTTGTGAAGTATAGGGACCCTAGGTCAGGGGTAGAAGTTAAGTAGGCCCAGACTGTAGTCGATCCTTGGAAAGGACTTGAGAATGTTAGTGTTGGGTAGTGAATCGTAAACCCTATAAATCCATCTTTCAATAGAGTGCAAAGGGGGCAGACGCACGAGGAAGTAAGAAGAAAGTGACTTCACCCACGGTGGCTAGGGGAGAGACTCAATCCGCTTTTATGAGGTGTCACGCTTAATGGTTCTTTATTCGCCATTATAATTTGTGTATGTCTTTATATAGAATTGTCGTGAAAAGTCGCTTGGTGTCAAGGCAAGGGCAGTTTTTGAAGTTACACTGATTTTTTTTTAGTAGGTTAGCTTCCAGATTATTTAGAATTGTTAACAATTATTGTTAACAATCATTTATCGAGTATAAAGTATTAGTATATATAGAGCTTGTACAGAGGCATTTTCTTTTGAGTAACCTAGGGCTTTAGTTCCCAATTTGTTTTAATTTTATTATTTTATTTGATTTCACATTGTGTCCTGAAAGATGTTATCATTTGTTAGGATCTATTGATATAGATAAATGAGTATTTTGGCCTTTGTAGCAGCTTTCAACCTTAGTTTGTATGCGTACCGCGAATGATAGGGGGGAGGGTGTATGAATGAATTGGTGCAATGAATGTAGAAAAAGGTTAAAAACTATTATATTGTGAGCCCAAAACACATTAGAATAGGGTTAAGGACTTTAATAGGATCGATTTTTATTTTATTTTATTTTTTATTTCGAATTTTGTTAGGACCGAGAAGCCTCAAACAGGACAACTACAACTCTATCTAGTTAGAAAATATTCGCTCCCTTTTGTTAGGTCCCTCGTTAGGGGGTATAATTTTCCTTTGATTTTCTTTTATCTTAGTTTAGCTTGAATTCTAAGGATTGTGGATAAATGATCCCTATCCCGACCCTCAGACTTGGAGATAGTGGAAGGCAAGGATCAAGCCGAATTTCCCACTCAACTCCTCCTCGCAAGAGGAAACGAAGAGGTATAGATTGAATTTTATGCAGGATGGGGGATTTGTTTTAGCCATGCCGTATAGCCTGGGGTATAACGGCGCGACCTTGGGTGACCGATCCGACACCGTAGTTTCGACGCTTTTAGCGTGGCTGGAGCGAGGGTGTTCCAGACGGGAGGTCCTGTAAGATTGGCAAGTAGGCAGAGATTGCCCAGTTATTCTAGACGAAGTGTTTCCGTCTATTGAATTTTTTTTGGTACCAGTTTGATCCCCCATAGCTAGCGGAAGTTTCTTCTAATAAAGGATTCGCCCTGCCATACGTTTTGTTGGAATGAATTCGAGCATAAGACCGATTCGAGAGGCAGAATAAGTAATTATTAGGACCTTCAACGAGTTTAGACTCGTTCCATGTTAGGATAAGATTTTAAAGTATTAGTTAACTATAATGACCGCGAACGAGACGCCAGAACAAGCCAGTGAGTCAAAGTTTTAGAAGTGTTGTATTGAGGACAGTAGAATTAAGAGCAGTTATACAGGGAGTAGAATTCTGAAGGAATTTGTAAAAGGAACCAAAATTTCAGATTGATAAAATTCAAACTTATAAGATGTAGATTTATAGGATTCAGGTCAATGAATAGAGGGTATATTAGTAGATGAAAGTAATGTGAATTTCTTGGAAGGGGGAGGTAGCTGAACTGTACACACCCCAGAGGCAAGGTAAACGGAGCCACAAACAAAATAGTAGAAATTGATTAGTCGCTCTGCCAAAACAGAAAATTTCTCTTCATACGGTTGTCACCCTAGATTCAAAAGGACTGTGTAGTTTAATAGAGGTCTGGGCTATGTTCCATTTGACCAAGATTCTGAATGACGTTCCCACCTGGGTTGAGAGTATTGTAACAGAGGAATCTAACACATAAGAGAAAACACCCTCCAGTAGGATCGGGATAGACGAATATTACCCAGTGACCAACTCGTGATTCCAGACTGAATAAGATTGAAAACTTAACTGAGATACTAAACCTTGATCCTTCAGCGCACAAATATATATAATGTGTTTTCATTTTCTTATACAAGGAAATATAACAATTTTAGAGTGGCAATGCTTTTACAACAAACTGCTCTCTGCTGAAACGACGATAGGAAGCGACCTATCTACTCTCTCACGAATTGATCCTGAACTCTACTGTGAAATCTCCATAACAGAAATAACTAGAGAAATCTCCAGTCTGGCAAATGAAAAAGCTTGTGGCGCTGACGAAATTCCGAATGAAGCATTAAAGACCCTACCTTTCGAACACCTTGTTACTCTAAAAAATATATTCAACAGAATCATTAATTCTGGTTCATATCCCTTAATATGGTCTAAATCTATCATCCATCCTATTTTTAAAAGCGGTGACCGGGATAATCCATCAAACTACCGCGGAATTGCCCTTATTAGTAATCTGTCAAAACTTTTCACATCAATACTAAAATCGCGATTACGCAACTGGATTGAAGGTAGATCAATTATTCCAGAAAACCAGGCCGGATTCAGAAAAGGCTACTCCTGTCAAGATCACATATTCACACTGTTGTCCTTGATACAGCTGACTCTCAGACGTAAAAGAAGAAAACTCTATGCTTTTTTTGTGGACCTAAAAAAGGCTTTTGACACTGTTCCCCACTCACTTCTGTGGTCAAAATTGGGTGAATTAGGTCTGGATTTCCGCTTTGTTAACCTTATCAGGAACTACTTCGAACAAATGACAACGACGGTGAGATGGAATGGACTATTTACTGAACCCATCAAAATCCGATCGGGAGTGTTACAAGGAGAACCCTTATCACCCTATCTATTTATACTCTTTGTAACTGATTTAATCAACATTTTTAATGACTCTACTCTACCAGGCATATACCTCCCTAATTTTGGAACGGTCCACCTTTTGATGTATGCCGACGACATAATTCTCATAGGAGAATCAAAAATCAATCTACAAATAAAAATCAACATGTTGAAAAAATACTTCGAAACAAATCATCTAACCCTGAACGAATCAAAATCCAAGATAATGGTTTTCCGAAATGGTGGCCGCCCTGCAAAATCGGACAAATGGTTCTGGGGAGACCAACTGTTGACAGTGACATCGAAATATCTCTATCTTGGCTATCCCCTCACAACAACAATCTCGTTTAGTCAAGTGGCTTCATACTTTAAAGGCAAAGCGCTTGCAGCTACCGGCGAAGTATGGAAAATTATGGAGAAATCCAGGTTGAATTCATTTGGTTCATCAATGAAACTATTAGACTCGATTATCCTGTCAACTCTGCTGTATTCTGCTCCAATTTGGGCAAACGAAAAGCACAAAATCTTGGACCAAATTCAGAATAACTATCTCCGACGACTATTGAACTTGCCGAGTAACACACCAGGCTACATACTACGCATGGAAACCGGACGCTTCTCACTAGGAGTCACAGCAACCAAACTAATTCTAAAGTTCTGGTTAAGAATATTAAAAATGGAAAAATCCAGATTGCCCGCAATCTGTCTAGCCCAATTATGGGAAACGTCCACTCTGACGAATGCCTTTATAGGTTTTACAGAAAATTTAATGAATATCCTAAACTCAACTGGATTCATGTGGTTAAAGAATTGTTCAGACCCCAATATTCTACAGAAAGCAATACCTCAAATTATCAGAATCACTATAGAACAGTCTATCCAAACCGACCAATCAAGAATAACCAATTCGAAGCTACACACACACTACAAATATTTACATAAAACATTCGCAGCAGAGAACTATCTACTAAGTGAACTCCCACTGCCGGCTAAACGCCTCATTGCGCAATTGAGAATTCTATTTGTTTTATATCGAGAAGACCATATAAAATATCTAAGGACAGAAGACTTGTATTGCCAACTATGCAAAAATAGAACCGAAAATGAATTAGAACATTATATATTTGAATGCATGCCTCTTGACACGGAAAGAAAAATACTCTTCTCTAAGATAGGCCATACACACTTCACATTATATTCTTTATTATCCAACTTTATAGACAATAGTTCAGTAGCTCTAAATCTATATAACTTCCATAAAAATGCTGTAAAAAAGAAAGACTTAACCGAACATTCAAACATACCAAAAATTTCTGTTTGATGAGAAAGACAGAACCAACATCCAATTATTTGTTTAGGCAGATACGATAAGTTAACAATGATAAAACGGTGTTTACCTTACAACCCTGAACACGAGGATTTCCTGGGAAATCTCTTAAAGATTTCTTAAAAAATACATGGCCCACCTGTGCTGTGTGAGAGCTTAAATGGTCTTGCTCCATATGTAAATACCTGTTTTCTTTCCTCTTTTCGCTCTCCACTTCTCCCATCCATATTTCCAAAAATTTTTTTTTTTTCTCTTTTTTTGATTTTTTTTATTCTTCTTATTTTTTATTCTTTCTTATAATCTGTATATATTTACCAAATGTATATAATCTTTCTCCATTTTTTATTTCCCACTTTCATAGGTTTCTCCGTTTTGTAACCCCAAGGAGAATCCTCTGTAAGACCTGTGTGTCTTAATAAAGGCTTTTGTGTGTGTGTGTGTGTGTGTGTTTTCATTTTCTTATTGAATAGGTTATTATTTTATATCATTTATATTATATTATAATCATATACTATTCATTTCAACAAATTTATTTCCTTTGATATTCATGATATTAGTAATATTTACCTGCCATGTTGCATTTTTTTTTAACATGTTGTCGTGGCTTATTCTTCCCTCAAGGCATGATCTATTTTATCCTTATTGTCTTTTATCCGCCTTACTTGTATATGTATATATATTTTGTCATCATATATAATTTTGTAGTGGTTTTCTTTATCATCTATCATGGGATGATTTTTATCATATTTAATCACTATCTGCATGATACGTGTTTTCTTCAATATATATATTATACCCATCATATAACATGGAAGGATTCATTTTATCATTACATATTTCGTGCCTTATTTAATAATTACTTTCACAATTTGTTTCTGTAATTTTTTTAATTTAGCAAAAGTCATCATGTCATGGCTAATTATTATATACCAAGATATTTCTTTCAGCTACCTATAATTATCCTTTCCTTTGATTGTATATGTATAACTATACCACACGAATGTCTTGATTGGTACTTAAATAAAGATGCTGGCATGTTTTAGGAGTTGGACTAGTCAGTTATTTCTAAACGACTTCTTGGCGCCCAATTTTTTATATATAATATGTAATAGGGAAATGTTCTAACTGTATTGTTAGCAGAAAGAAGGTAGCAATGAATCCAGCACCCCAAGAGGCAAGGATGGGGTTGAGAGGACTTACCACAAGGAAGGCCTACTCCTCAAGGCCAAAGAAGAAAGTGGAAGGGTGGTATATATACCCATGAATGGTAAGACAGATGACCTTGCTTACTTCCATACATATGATATGACTATCCCCCATAACCTATGTTGATAACAGTGTGCTGACAGAATAATAACACATAAAAACCCCTTTGCCAGGATGCGCAATGCCCACTAATGTTCGGAATAATAAACATCTAGAATGGCATACCATCATTTTGACTAGCCTTATCTTCCCTATAGGTTTCGGTACATCTGGCTTCACCTAGTAATGGAAAATGCATTTTGCTAGAAATGGGCCTGCTTTCATAGTAACTGATGAAAGGCAGATGAATAATGAGTAGCACAAACGCATTTGTCCATTACTTGGCAGGGGGAGGATTGTTGGGGCACGTTTTTGTAACCATACCCCAACAGAAGACGTATGTATAATCAAATCAAATGGATACATGGCTTCCCTCCCACATAGACTTACAGACCACCTTTTTGCCCAGAAACCTAGACAATTGATGACACCAGACTTCCATGCCGAAAGCTGATGCCTGGTGAAGAAGACACCAGTGACATCCAGGGACATCCGCGCTGGAAGCTGTTGTTCCATATGTACATATATTCCCCTCACCAAAAATTTAGGTAAAGGTGACAAGAAGAAATGGAGAAGGAAGATTTCTAAAAGACTAAGCCTTATAAATATCCTTCCCGAAAAAAAGGAAGCATCACATTACAGTCCAGGTAAAAGGGGCCTGGGTCGATTTTTAGCCAAGACGGGGGGCGATATATATACCGTCCCGAGAAAAGGGAGGATAGTATTTCAATCCATGTGGAGGGGGGGGCCTGGGGTCTGAAATTTTACACTAGTGCCGTGGCTGTTTCTCTCTTTAGATTTTTTTGTTTTGGTAATACTATATGTTCTATTTTGATGGGAGAGGCCTGGGGCGTCTATGAAATTGTATACTGGAGCCGTTGGCCATTTTGATTGGTGTTTCTTTCGGCGAATGAAAATGCCAGCCAATAGAAACTTTGGCGCGGCTAGCGAATGAAAACGGAGAGAGACAAGAATAAAAGAGGGTTTCTTTGCCAAAAGGCAGATTCAATCTGAGTCGCTCAGTGAGAGGACAGTCTTCAGTCGGGAGACCAGACCTTTGCCGGCACTTTCGAGAAAAGGTAAGCCATTTGTCATTATGACTTAGCGCCCCCCCTTTTTGTGTAGTAACCAACCTAGATTTCGCATGGGCCCTAAAGGGCTATAAAGTAACTTCAGGTCACCTCTATCCAAATTTTACTATGTAAATAGCATATCTCGTCAGTATAGACATGTTCCCAAATTTTAATTTATTTAAATAAATATCTAGAGAAATTTTCTTGTTTCCTCTCATACATATTTCATTCCTTTTGCTTTATGGTACTACCCCCACACCTTAATTTCACAAATTGTACTAAATATAGAACTACCGACTCTGTTGGAATAGAGTTGTGTACTATATCTTTGCTGTGATATATTGACACAGCGACAGTTGCAAATTACGACTTTATTAGGGCTACTTTGAGGGTATCTATCTGTCAGGTTTTAGTAATGTTTGTACTTTTATGTGTTTCAGTGCGTTATTCCACCATATTTACCATTATACCATATTTTCTGATTCCTCGGGCTATTGTTACGCTGTTAGGAGGGTACGGCATGATGCAAACAGATTTGTATGTTTGACTATTGTTTGTGTTATTTGGGCTATAAAAATGCCTTAATATGAATCTATTTACAGTTGATCTGTAGAAATTATAGAGATCTGTTGCTATAATTTTCCTCTATGAAATAGCTCCCAGCGTCTTCAGTGGGTTGCTAAACCTCCAGAAGGAGTTTTTTATAGATTGCCCAATTTAATAACGATTTCATGGGTTGTCTGATGAAATTGTATACTAGTGTCGTGGCTGTTTCCATCTTTAGACCTTTGTTCTGACAATATTATATGCTCGATCCCTGCTTTAACTCAACTCTTAATCAATTACAGAGTTTCCCCCCCCTTTTTTTTCTTTATTTATCCTGTTTGCACAAATTGCATTACATGTGATGATGTAAAGACATATGTCGATAGTGCATCATCGACAGCTGTGCTTCTATTATACAACATTAAGGTCTTGCTGCGGGTTATATACATGGGGTTGTTGGCCTAAATTGCTATATATATATATACTTAAGTAAGGAAACTTTAATAAGTCACATCGTGTATCCTCCCTTTTCATCTATCCAAACCGGGAACGCAACAGATGCACCTAGAAGAGTTGGGAAGGACAAGATGCAAAGAATTGATATTTGGTGGTTGATTGATGCGAAGCAAAGAGTTCCAGCGCATCTGAACTGCGCATCAATCACGAGTATGCTAGATTCAATAATTTGCGCGACACAAGCTGATTTTGAAATTTTCCATTTAATTTTTTTTTTTGAGTAAATCTATTTTTACTGTACCAATGCCTCGCCGAAATGAATATTCTCATTACTAATATGTGTCAGAGTTTAAAAGAGATTATGCCATAAGATTGAAAGAGGCTGGTTGGTCAACTGGATTAATCGCGGGACATCTGTATAGAAGTGATGCGTCTATTAGGCGATGTTGACAAGAGTGGGCTAATAAGGAAGAATACAACAATAAGGAAGAATACATACAGCAGGGACCAAAGAACACAACAGAACGGGAGGACAGAGCTATTGTCAGAACGGCTCTCACAGCACTGGATTAGATGTTATCTACCATCCAACACGTGACTGGCAGACAAGTGTCCAAAATGACCATAAACAGACGACTGAGAGAGCGGAATCTAAGAGATCACTGACCTTTACGATGCCTGCCTGCCTACCATGCACCAACAAGTCCAACTAGAGTGGTATCAGGAGCGATCAACTTGGAACTGCGCAGACTGGGAACATATAATCTTTAGTGACAAGTCCCGTTTCTTACTGTGTCCTGATGACCGTCGCAAACGTGTATGGAGACGTCCTGGGCAGCCTGTGGCCTAGTTCAACTCTAGTTCAAAATTATCCACAGCGATGAAGATGAAGTCCCTGTGGCTTCATCATCACGACTCTGGAGGTCCCCAAGAACATCGCAGCGGCTAAACGTTTCTGCCCAGTTGGGCTTAGTCTAGCCAACCAAGGTCGTGTCCAAGACATATCATGAAATGTCTTAAACCCTACGCCAACAATCGCTAAGGAAAGCAACCTTTATATTGCCCAACAAGCTAACCAGCAAGTCCATCTACACTGACTCAAATAATGAATACCAGACCATTACCAGTTATTGACGGGAACTCTCTTTGCCAATCTGCTCAGTCACAGACACCGACAACCCAAACATTACTATAAAACGTCAAGGTGGAGGCAAA
Source organism: Cordylochernes scorpioides (assembly GCA_030710605.1). Taxonomy (NCBI): domain Eukaryota; kingdom Metazoa; phylum Arthropoda; class Arachnida; order Pseudoscorpiones; family Chernetidae; genus Cordylochernes; species Cordylochernes scorpioides. The sequence continues at coordinate 85,830,725 of CP092876.1, forward strand.
GAGCTGGCTGTTTTTACAGAGCATTAGATGAACTGGCCACTAATAAAAACCCGTTACTATAACTCAAAACAGTAATTCATTTTTCCTTATTCCAGGACATAGCTAAACTATAAATATCACATGGCGAACTGCGAAGAGATGGGTGCAGGCTTTCATGATAGTGCCAACAAACGCAGATGCGATGATGCAACATTTATAACAGCGTTATATACGCCCAGAGTAGATCATTCATACACTTGTCGAGAATGCAAAAAAAAAAAAACGCCTTAACCAGAAGAAAGAAACCTCTTTCCATTTTTAAAATTTATTAATGCCGTCACTAAATTTTTCGCCAACAAGGGTAACCTAGGGGAAGCAACTCTCTACAACGCGCATCTGTTGAAAGAGTTGGTGGATAAGCTACCAGATAGCCTGAAATTACATTAGAGGGAAGAAACGTTCAGATTAAGGACAGTAACCCTTGACGACTTCTGCGCCTGGATGAACATCAAGGCCAATACTGTCGCGCTTCCAGTCTTCTCCACAACAAGAGAGAGAGAGAGAGACAAACACCTAGAACATGGACACTTCTTGGTACTAACGAAAGGCCATCAGAAGGAAAAGGGCCAGATGAAGTGTAGCATAAGCCTGAAAGACAGACCCCAAAACCCAGACTGGCATGAATACAAGAACGTCAACTACACATGGAAACACTGATTCCGAAGAAACTTCCCAGACACTGAATGGCAGCATGCTATGGAAAGAAAACCTGTGGCATTGAAGGTTACATAACGCGACATCGCCGCCTTCTTCATCACCTAACGAAAAAGTCTGACACAACTATAGAAGTATCACCCCTGTACAGTACTACCCTTTTTTGAGGAAACGAATGCCCATACCAGCCAAGCCTAACCAGGTCTTCTGCTTCGAGTGGTGCCCATCGTCATTAGCGATCCAGGAGGAGAGGTATACAATTACGCCTTTCTTGATGAAGCGTCAACAATCCTCATAATAAATGGTCAACTCGTCAGAAGGTTCCAATTGGAAGGGATGATTGACCCTAACTTCTCGATGGACGAGTGGGAAGCGGAAAACTCATAAAGGAACTACTTCAGATGTAAGCTGCAGTTTTGGTAGGGACAAATATAGGTTGGACCATGTTCTCACAATAGGAAATTTGCCAACTCAATCCTTGAATGTCCAAAATTCTGGGTGCAGTAGAACTTCCCACAGAAAAAAAAAATGAAGCCAGAAATTCTAATTGGACAAAGAAAAGCTCAACTGACGATTGCCCACCAGGTGCTTGAAAAAAAATGCCACCAATGCTTTCAAAGAGCCTCCTTGGGTTGAGTATCCACAGTTCTCTGAGGGAGAGAGGACCACATAGGATTTTATGGTTCGCTTTTTCAAAGAGGAGAAATATTCATCACCAGAATATTTTGGCAGGATGATAATGTGAAACTTCCCCCTGCAGATAAGTAGCTCTTCATCACCTATACAACATTGAAAATAATACTTATTCCATAGGTTTCTTGAGGTTTATCACTGGAAAGTAGATTTTCAACTATCTAGAATTGCTGTCCACTGGTGACAATATCTGAAGGAACATGAGTCACTGTGTATGGAGCGAACAAAATACAGAAAGTGTCAGAGGCTACACTGATATTTATCTTCTGCTGAAGAGGGCAGAACTCGGAATCGTCAATGGAATATGTGCTGGGAGAAGATACATTGAGGAATAAATTAGACAGCGCTTCTGAATATCACACTTGAAAGAAGACGTGTGGGCATGTTCCCCTGAATGCTTGATTTTCAGATGCCAAAGAATCAGTCAACGCCATCTATGAAGAGATATTCACACAAAGTACAAGTAAAACAGCAGACAACCCGTCCTCAGTGTCCTGGGTGGATTTATTCATTCAGTGCAGGTAATTGTCGAGAGAAGGCATGAGAAACGATGCGGAGTCATATTTACCTGCATGACAACCAGAGCCATACACCTAGAACTGGATCATAGTCTTTCAGCGACATCTTAGCGATACAAAGGATGGCGGTAAGACTTGGTCTTTTTGCCGAGATCTGGACCAATAATGACACTGACCTCTGAGGGCTGACAGATTTAGAAAGACATCATATAAAAGAGGAACAAGCATTCAAATAAATCAATTGGAATTTCATTCTGTGCCGAAAGGATCATACCTTGGTAGAGCTTGGGAAATTCTCATCAAATCAGTGAAAACAACTATGGAAACGATACTTTAAGAGCCCAAAAGAAGAGATGCTGAGAAGTGCCTCAACAGAGCCCGAACGTCGCCGATTGATAGATATATATGTATATGGCCATAAGGGCATCGCAGGTGATTCAAGGTCAGGTCGGCCATTGACGTCAACAACTGATGGCAATATTGGACAGGTACGTGATTTAATTGTTGCTGATAGAAAAATTACTATTGATAATATATCAGAAATACTTGGAATTTCGTATGGTAGTTACCAAAAAATTATTTGTAAACATTTAAACATGAAAAAACTTTGTGGTTATTTTGTCCCACTAAATTAACAGATCAACAAAGAGAAACCTGATTATCAATTTGCAAAGATTTAATTGAAACTGCAAATAATGATTCTGATTTTTCAAAAAGAATAATAACTGGTGATGAAACATGGTACTTTCTTTTTGATCCGCAAACCAAAAAACAATCACTCAAATGGCACACACCAAGTTCTCCTAGGAAGAAAAAAGTTTGTCTTGACAAGTCCCAAGGAAAAGTAATGTTTGTAGTGTTTTTCAATTATCAAGGATTTGTCTATTATGAATTTATTAAAGTGGGGGTTACTATTAATAAACAGGCATACAAAAAATACTTGTGCGCTTTCGTGATGCAATAAGAAGAAAAAGAAACCAACTCTTTAAATCAAAACAGTGGAAATTGCTACATGATAATGGCCCTGCTCATAGAGCCATTATTGTTCATGACTATTTAGCCAAACACTCTGTATCTGTCTTGCCGCATCCTGCTTACTCTCCTGAAATCGCCTCGTGTGATTTTTCTTCTTTCCAAAACCTAAAATTGCGTTAAAAGGGAGGCGCATTTTATCGTCATCAGAAGTAATTGAAAATGCGACGATGGAGCTAAACAAGTTTAGAAAAATTGACTTTGAACTGGTATTTCAACAGTTTTTTCACGCTGGAAAAAATGTGTAGAGAACCAAGGCTCCTATTTTGAAAAATTTGATGTTTAAATTACTTTACTATGAAAAAATTGTTGTATTCCAATTGATTACACACAGCGCTCAACGTTAATTATTATTTAATTAACTACAAGGTAAAAGGATTATATATAGATTAAATGGTAAACATGGAGAAAGAGAATAAGTCATCGTGGCGACGCCGCTTGCAGGGTTAGATCAACAGGAAGTGACGTCAGCTCCAGTGTTGCCGAAGCCAGCCGCCCGCCGTCACAGTCTAGCAATCTCCTACCTCTAAGTGATCCCTTCTTTATGGATTACTTCGCCGTCCATAAGTCTCGAACGATGAAGTTCATGTAGGTTTCTCCCACATACAAGCAATTGGGGCAGAGTCTTTTGGTAGTTCTGTTAGTTCCCAAACTTTGTGCTTTCTCAAGGATTCCAATTATTCTTCGATTGCTTCAAGCCAATGCTCAGCTTCAGGGCCTTGGATAGCTTCTTTATACGAAGTAGGATCTCCCTTATTTACTTCGGTACTGAGGAGTTCAATTGAGTTCTGAGCATTTCTCTGGTTCCTAAGGATCATTGGATGAGATCGAGTAGGAGAAGGCTTCACAGTATCTTCATTATGGCTGTCCTCTTCTGTAGGTATCACGTCTTCTTGATCTAATAAAGACACTGGATTCTCTTCAATCTCCCGTTGAGTCCCATAGCTGTAGTGTTCAACTGATGGAAGCACCTCCCGGTTGCTGTCGTTCCTCGATACATCACTCTCTTTGAAGACACAGTCCCGAGATTTCACCACTTTCTTCATCTCAGGAATCCACACTCTGTAGCCACGTCCTCTGAGTGCATATCCAACAAGGTAACCTTTGACAGCTCTCTTTTCGAGTTTGGATTTACGGACTTGTCTTGGAATATGGACAAATACTTGACAGCCAATAGCTCTTATGTGTTTAAGGCTAGGCTTGTTCCCTGTCCACAGTTCATATGGCGTGCTTTCACCATTGTGATTGTTGAGAACTCTGTTTCTGACATAGGCAGCGGTGTAAGTCAGCTCCGCCCAGGAAGCCTTTGGCAGACCACTTCCAGATATAGTGCTCCTGACAATATCTAGGAGTGTCCTATTCATTCTTTCTGCCACACCATTCTGTTGGGGTGTATAAGTCATAGTGTGTTCATGAACTATTCCAACGCTCGGGCAGAAAGTGTCCCATTCCTTGGAACAAAATTCCAAGCCATTATCTGTACGTATTCGTTTTAGTTTCCGGCTGGTTTGTTTCTCAGATTCTTGAATCCACTCTTTGACTTTTCCCAGGGTTCCGCCTTTGTTTTTCAAGAAAAATACACTTGTATATCTCGTAGATTATTCAATAATGGTTAAGACGTACTTGGCTCCTCCCCAGCTCAATACGTCAAGTGGACCCATCAAGTCCGCATGCACCAAGTCCAACGGCATGATTTCTTTTTCCTCCTTGTGTGAGTGCTGAAGGAATGGCAGACGGTAAGACTTGCCGATCTAGCAGTCTTCGCACTTTTCTGGCCTTTCCGGGCTGCAATCAAGTCCTCTTACGCTTTGGTTCTTGGCCATCTTTGCTATCGTATATGCATTTACATGCATCAGCCTTTTGTTCCAAAGTTCCAGTGTAAGCTCTTCCTTGCATTCAGATACAAGAGAAACACGATCATTCTGATCTATCGGAGAGGATGGAGTAGTCTGGACGTAGTAAAGTCTACCCAGCTTCTTTCCCTCTATCAAGAGTTTACCTTTCATGTCCATAATGTGGCAACCACTCCTGTTGAAGACAACTTTTCTACCGTTTTCTATCATTTGGAGTACAGACAGAACACTGTGACGCATATCTGGAACCTACAAGGTGTTCTGAGCAACCATATTGCTGGCATCTCCCTTGTGTACAACAATATTGGCACTGACAGTACCGATACCACATGCTTCTATAGAAGAGCCATTCGCAACAGTGATGGAACTCATATTGCTTGTGCACTCTTTCAGACATGTGAAGTAATCTCTCTTGGGAGTCATATGGTGCGTCGCTCCAGAATCTATGATCCAGGTCTCGGCGGTAGCTCCAAACAAAGTGTTGCACATTGCCGACATATTTACGCCTTTGTTTTGGTCAAACCTCTTTGGTCTTTGTTCATTCTTTCCTTTCTTCTTGCATTCCCTTGCATAATGGCCTTTACCTCCACATTTGAAACAAACAACCTTTTCTTTAAATTGTTTTTCTGTTTCAATGGGCTTCGAAGAGGCATTAACGACCATGGCACCCACATCTTTTGGTAGATTTGACGAACGCCTTTCTGTTTCTGCCAACAGCCGTCTTTTAACTGTGGCGGTCGTGAAGTCTGAATCAGGCAAGTTACATATGGTTGAGACAACGGTGTCCCAATCCTCTGGTAATCCACCCAAAAGAACCATAGCCAAATCGCCATCATCAATTTTGTCGCCAATTTGGGCCAGTTCGTTTACAATGTGGTTTATCTTCCTCATATACCCTTCCATATTGCTGTGCTGAGTCAACCTTTCGCCATATAACTGCCTTCTTAGTTGTACGGCTCGATATCTACTATCCTTTGGTGCGTATAATTTTTCCAGTTCCTCCCCAGACCTCTTTAGGAGTATTCAAATGTTGAACATGCAATTGTTGTTCATCATTAATCCCGAGGCAAATTTTTGCGAACGCCTTACCCTCCCGCGACAAAAAAAGTTTTGTTGCAACAAGGTCACTAGTGTCAGGCTTAGCTTCTCCTGGATTGATCAAACTCCACAAGTCGTTTTCGATTAGAACGAGTTTCATCTGGAAGCTCCAGCTGGAGTAATTAGCACCATTTAATTTTGTAATCGTCGTGTTTGCCATTTTACAAAATATTTGGTAAGTAGAAAAAGGATGGGCCAAGTAATCAAAGGAAATTTGGTTACTCACGTTTTAGGCCTTGCGCTTCTTCAGTCTGACGTTTTAGGTCTTGCGTTTCTTCAGTCTCATAATCTTTGTTGTATTCTAATTGATTACATACAGCGCTCAACGTTAATTATTATTTAATTAACTACAAGGTAAAAGGATTATATATAGATTAAATGGTAAACATGGAGAAAGAGAATAAGTCAGCGTGGCGACGCCGCTTGCAGGGTTACATCAACAGGAAGTGACGTCAGCTCCAGTGTTGCCGAAGCCAGCCGCCCGCCGTCACGGTCTAGCAAAAATAATTAATTTTAAAAAAGTTCTGGAACTTTTTGATTCTACCTTGTATATTTCTTCCCACCAGAACTACAGCTTACATCGCAAGAAACTATCATAGTTCCTTTATCAGTTTGCCGCTTCCCATTTGTCCATAGGACAGTTAAAGGGTCAGCCTTTTTAATCAGAGCCTTCTGGCGAATTGACCACTTATTATGATGATTGTTGACGCTTCGTAGAAAAAGGCGTAATTGGATACCTTTTCTCCTGGACCGTTAATGATGATGGGAATCACTTGTGGAATAATGGACTCCGTCCAGACGGCTGGGGTGACGACTGTAAACAAACAAACCCCGGCGACGCCAGCCGCCAACAAAGGATCAGAACATGGCCGGGTCTGCTACCGACCGGTTGGGTGTTTTCCTCTCTCCTCTTAAGTTGTATTAAATAAAGTTAGTTAGTAGGAGATTTTTACCCTCTCCTTTCTGCTATTTAGTGATCTTATTTAAATCCTTGCAACAGCCCACAAAGAATCACCACTGCAAATTATTCTACCGAACTCGCACAGTGTTTTGTGAAACGACTACCCGACATTTCTTCACCATTTGTTTTTTCACAGTTTTTTCACGCTGGAAAAAATGTGTAGAGAAACAAGGCTCCTATTTTGAAAATTTTAATGTTTAAATTACTTTACCATGAAAAAATAATTAATTTTTAAAAAGTTCTGGAACTTTTTGATCCTACCTTGTATATTTCTTCCCACCAGAACTACAGCTTACATTGCAAGAAACTATCATAGTTCCTTTATCAGTTTGCCGCTTCCCATTTGTCCATAGGACAGTTAAAGGGTCAGCCTTTTTAATCGGAGCCTTCTGGCGAAATGACCACTTATTATGATGATTGTTGACGCTTCGTCGAAAAAGGCGTAATTGGATACCTTTTCTCCTGGACCGTTAATGATGATAGGAATCACTTAAATCAGAAGACCTGGTTAGGCTTGACTGATATGGGCATTCGTTTCCTCAGACTTGGGTAGTACCAAGGGCAGGGTAGTACCTACTGGTATACCTATAGTTGTATCAGACTTTTTCTTTAAGTGATGAAGGAGTTTTGTTACCTTCATTGCCACAAGTTCTCTTTCTCAAGCATGCTGCCATTCAGTGTCTGGAAATTAAGCAGGAGATGCAGTTTTTCGGGATCACTGCTTCCATGGGTCTGTCGTAGTCGAGTAGTTTTCCTGCCAGTCTGGGGTCTGGTGACCGTCTTTCAGGCATATACTACACTTCATCTGGCCCCCTTTTTACAATACCTTTTAAATCGGTATCCACGAAGTGTCCATGCTCTTTTTGGGGAAAAGACTGGAAGCGCGACAGTGTTGATTACGTATTTTGTATTTTCAAAAAGTGTCAGGAAGATGTACTCTTGGCGTCCATAACGCTTTTTCAATAATTAAACATCGCAATTGCGTTAGCATGAAAGTCTGCACGCATCTACTGCAATTCCGCGAAGTGACCTTTCTAGACTAGCCATATTCTGGGATAAGGTGAAAGGCATTTCTGTGTTGAATTATAGTAATGGTTTTTGAATAGGCTTCAGTCCACAAGATTTCCTGTAAGTACCAGTAGCTCTTTGTCGCCACTTTGACGCGCTAGAAGTGTTTGGGTTGTAGCAGGCTGTTCTTAAACAGATTGGCAAAGAGCGTTCACTTCAATGACTATTTTTATTGGTCAGGAATTAATTATTTACATCTGTGGATGGACTGGCGGATTAAAATGTTGGGCAATATAAAGGTCGCTTACCTTATCGATGGTTGGCGGAAGAGTCAAGGTATCCCCTGATTTGTCTTGGGCAGGACCTTGGTTGGCTAGACTAAGTCCAACTGGGCAGAAACTTTCGATATGCTCGGGACCTCTGCAGTCGTGATGATTGGCTTTAGAAGACGACCCAGGATCTCAGTTGTGTTCTTTGTTCTTGAGTTCCTTGATCTGAGTCAAAAAATGTTTAGGTTTCTATCTCAAACTTCTCTGAATTTCAAGCAAAAAACTCGAAAATCAAGTTATTATTAATTTATCTGTTCTAATTCAGCAATATGATTTAAATATAATCTATATAATTAATCTATATTAATAAAATGCAAATTTCATAAGTGTTGTTCACTAAAAACTTTCGTTACAATGCATCAATTTCGACCAAATTTGCAACATTTATTATAATAACGATTAGATTCGATAAGGATAAGTTTCTTTATTTGTAAAATTAATTCGAGCTTTCGGGCGCAAGCTGCCCTTCTACAGGAATAAAGGATACAATTTCAAATAAACATGTATGTACAAATATATATATTTTCTTTAAATGATATCTTGCTCTGGTCTTGTACAGCGTGAGTGGATCACATGCCCGCGTGATTTAGTTTAAATCAAAGAAAAGCCTTGATAAAGAGAGGCGTGTTGCCCCTAGAAATACCGGCCGATTAATAAACTTATATCCAATATATGCCCCATATTTATCTATACATATATATATACTAGACGAATGGCCCGGGCAACGCCCGGGTTTTACCCAAGTGCGTATATATTTTAAAAATGTTTTAATTAAAATACTATTCGTTACAATTATAAATTGGCGCCGTGGATGTCTCTCTTGTGAAACGTCCCGCCCCAAACTGTGTGTGTCTTGAAAATATAAAAATAAAAATGTGAACGGAAAATATGTCCAGGGTAGCCTAGTGGTCATGGCATCTGCCCGGTAAGCGGAAGGTCGTGGGTTCGATTCCCATCCCTTGACACTTTTTTTATTTTATCCATTCTGACCAAAATCTATCCGTGAACTTCACACAGAGAGAATAAGGCAATTATATAAGTAGATAATCCAAATTGTGCCTTATCACACACTATTTTTTTATTTGGCCTTATTACCTTGTGTTTATAATCTATGACGTAATGCCGGCGGCGCGCGCCCGTTGGATGCTGGCAAGCACGTGACCTCCCTGTGCGCGCATCCGTGACAGAACCGGCCGGCCCATGACGGTCGTGACTATATATATAATGAATGGATAATAATAATAATATAATAATAATAATAATAATTATCATTATTATTATCATTAGATAATGATAATGATCATAATGATGATGCGCGCGCATCCGTGACAGAACCCATGACGGTCGTGACTATATATGTTGATAAGCTAATATTTGCATATCTAGGATTATTTATGAAGTTTTTTATATTATAATTTAAGAAAATTATTGCTATGTAAATTAGTCAATTGGTTGATATTATTAAATGCTAAATTGTTAAGTGGTGTGATGAAGATAAAATGGATAATTCTATTTTAGTTTTTGGACCAGCCTATCATATGTCTCTGGGATATCTATGTGTCTATTTATACTATTATATTTTGATGAAATCAGTGCTTCCAGTTTCAACATTTATGTAAAACGAGATGTAGCAGGTTTTGCTTAACATCAAAATATTTTTCCTAACTTTAACATGCGTAACTTCGCTGTTATCGATTAAATTAAAAAAAAATCAACATAGTTAATTTTATTTATATATAAATACAAAAAAAATCAGCAATTCATTCAACTCAATCTAAAAATATATTCAAAACAAGCAATTTTAAGATAACACCATATGTAAAACATTCGGCCAAGAAAACAACAACGATATTACATCTTTCTCACATATTCACACACAATCTTGATTAATAATTAAAACTAATCTTTAACAACAACAACAAAAAGCCTTTATTCAGGGTCACTGACCCTATACAGGATTCACCAGAGGTATGCATAAGAACAAAGCAGTGAGACAAAGGAAATAACGATATATACAGAAGGAAAAAAAAAACAAGAAAGAGAAAGAGGGAAGCAAGAAAAACAACACAAAAAGAGTAGCAGTAAGAAAGTGAGGAGTGAGTGTCACTTGGCCTTCTTCTGAGATATGGACTTGTGGAAACCATAAAACGCCGTAGCAATATACTTATTCTGGGTCATATTGTCAATTATTGATGGAAGTGAAGCACATAGTTGCCCAGTTTTGAGCATAAGGGTTCTTCTTTCTTCTTTCAGAGCAGAGCAATCAAAAATATAGTGAGTGATTTCATTTTTTAGTTTTGAATTACAGAAGGTACAAATCGGGTTCTCACCGCTGAGCATCTTGGTGTGGTTTTCTCTAAAAAATTCCCATCTGCTATTTGCTTTTGAATATATGTAGACAGTTTATCTAAGTTATGCAGCTGTATTTGGTTTGGAGGAAGGTATACAAATATCAAACAGATAACATGTTGGAGGGCTCTTGTGTTTGTTGATAAGAAAATAGATAACCAAGTGCCATCCTTTTCTGAATTGTCTAATCTGTTATGTTAGTCCTGTTCAGGCACCATGTTTCAAGTAGAGCAAAAAAATTCGTAATTCTTTATGTGCTCGAGGAGTGGAAATATCGAAAGAATCCTATTGAAACCATTTATATTCCAAGATATTATTTTTTCCGCGATGTCTCGCGAATTTTCAGAAAAAATTGCATTGTCAGCGTCTTGAAAATCGAATTTACATGTATTTGTGTCGAAGTAACTTTCCGTTATTTGATTGTTGAGTGGAGAATTAATTTGTGATTTTGATGTCGTATTTCTTCTATTTACACAATTGTTTCTACGAGGTTGTTGCTATATAGCAGCTCCTGTGCTATCAACAACTTGGCCATTCATCACTTTACAGACTTTATCATTTACAAAAAGCTTGTTATCTCTCAACTTCGATTTTATTCCCCTTTCACCCAATTCTTTCCTTTTTGCAATTAGGATGCGCCGTTGCTCTCTAACATTTTTACTATAATCTTTACTTATCGAAATTTTAGTATCTCTGAGTTTGTAGGAATTTTTAAATATTTTTGCTCTATCAGCATAATCAGGCACCACAACAAGAACTGGTGCATTGGATCCGCGTGAGAGTCGGTTACATTTTGTTATTTTTAATTCATCTCCGATTTCCATTTTATCTCTAATTATGTTTTGAATCTTTAAGTTACAATCTGCCTGGTTTTCGTCACCCTCCCTCTCAATACCATAGAACACTAGATTGGGCTCACGCAGTCTCGTCTCAAAAAATTCGATTCTAGCCTCCAGTTCATTTACCTTTAACGAATTACACTAATCTTTAACATTGTTTATTATACTTCATAATATATAATATTCGTTAGGCAAACTTTCACTTGGATAAAACCCGGGCGAAGCTGGGTACACATCCGCTAGTCATTTATATATTTATATAATCCATAACAGATAAATTAATAATAACTTGATTTTCCTGTTTTTGTTTGAAATTCCGAGAAGTTTTGAGATAAAATCCTAAACATTTTTAGAATTTTTTTTACTCCTTTTAGAACATGAAAAATCGCTGAAAAAGTAAGTTTCAAATACCAGTAGTTTCCGAGTTGAAATCGCGAATCACCAACAGCGAGAAGGACATCATTATTATATAGATGATAATCGATTTCTCAAATAATAACTGTAAATACACTGCCTTGATCACTTTTTTTTCATAAACTGGTGTTGATTCTATTTAAATTTTCAATGATTAATTTCCACATATAGTGATCTGTATAAATTTAAACTGAATAGTCTGCTCTAAAAACAAGTCCAGATATATAGCCAATTGCAATCAATTCATATTGTTTGACATCTATATAATCGATACTGCCTTTCTCATGAAAATTCTCAAAAAAATGTGGCATCGAGTTCAAAATCGAAGAAACTGCTTTAACAAAGAAGAAAATTCGAGAATCCCGATATTCTATATCATATAGCCAAGAGACACCAGGAATCGACACTGATTTACAAAGTAATAAAAATTGTGGTTCTTCAACGAGGTACGTGAAATTCCTCAACAAACGAACTCAGCCCACCCTTCTAAATGGATGAAGAAAATATCAATGAAGATGGACTTTGGACAACTGTTACAAAGCAAAAAAGCCTAGAACACTGCCTGCTATAGCTTAAAATATAATGGACTGGAAGTGGCTCAGCTGATAATTTCAAGTTCCAGACTATAAAGAAAGATGGTTAATATGTTTTAAAATATATTTGAGGTTACTCTTAAAGACTCCAAGAAAAGAACTGTATGAAAACAATGGAAACAATTTATCAGTTAAACAAAAGTTTATCTTATACACACAAAACTTGCATAATCACATGCGCACTTCTTATTTGATTCACATTAATCGCACCCACATATAAGAATAGAATGAGCGCTTCCATCAGATTCTGTCAACAAATCCATTGGAGTACCATCAACTTATCTATCAATATCTTTAAACTAAC
>CP092876.1:85843508-85870197 GCA_030710605.1 Cordylochernes scorpioides
CACCTCTCCCTTCAACGATGCATTAAAATAAGGAAATTTTGTTTAATCACCCTGTGCAGGTGATAAATGAATGAGCCCCATATAGAGCCAATTTAGACAAAAGCCAACATCAGTACAGGGGTGGCTTGGATTTCCTAGCATCCTACAAGGTATGATGGTGGACTGGCCAGACTACACATGGCTGGTATCTGTGTACCACACACATCTTCCTTTTAACCAATGCCCAGTCGAGGCCTCACCAGACCACCTCTTGGAATGTATGGGAGCCTACCAACCCTACCAAGATTGTATATTTATCCCATGAATTCAGTCTCCATGACCTTATATAACTATTCAATAGGATATATATTTAAAAGCAATGTCCATTGTCCTATGTGTAGAAGGTAGAGATGGGCCACAATATGTAGAAACTGCTTTATAACATGTGTAGACTGTAGTGTACTTAGAGGAAAACATCACAGCACATTCTGATAATGCACCATTTGGATTATAGATTAGATAACCTAAGTTAACAAGACAAAATTCAAGTTTAGGATGGTAACTACACTGTGCGTGTTACCGACAATTCCTTGAAATGTTTAATTTTATAGAATTCTGTCACCTTCCTTCTCTCTCATTAGTTTTATTTCCTAGATAACACTCTTGAACAAAACTTTGTTGGAAAGTGGACTTTGAATGTTTTTGGAGACAGGCAATTTGTTCACACTTGGTTATTCTGGTATGTTTTCAATAAAGGTCACTGTAATATCTTTCAGAGTTATTGTCCCAATATACATGGTAAAAGGTACAACTTCCTTAAGTGTTGTCCATGAGTGTAGCTATGCCAGTAGTAACTTCAGGATGACTAAACAAATGAACGCTGACATGAAATTTTAGATTTTATTAGATTTATTCTTAATCTGCCATCAGTGCATTAACAGTCTCATTTATGGAATTAATTTGATGTTCATAAACCAAATAAATAAATTATTTAGGCACTTTATTGCCATCATCACACTCACAAAATAAATAGAAAATTCATTCAGAAAAATTATTAGTTCTAATGACTCATTCCTATAAACTTACAAAAGAAAGCAATATTTTGAGTTTAAAAAAAAAAAGCTTATTTCATTTCAAATTTTGGGATGATGTATCAGCAAACAATACATGGGTTATTAGGCCTTACTCACAGTAAACAAAAATAGACCTAACTCAACATATTGATATGGTAGCATGTTATAGCTGCAGAAATCTCATCAATTTATAAAATGCCCAAGACACCTTTTTTTTTAATCTAACATCTGGTAAAATTTTGTGGCATCAGATATTTAGAGTGTAAAGAGGAATATCATCACATGTGGTGACAAATATAACACATGGCACTGATGGTCCTAGATTACATTTTTGATGCTACAATGAATTTGTTGCCTTGTCCATAGGGTGTCATGAAGGTGTTTTTTTTTTAAACTTTACTATCTTTAAATTAAAAAACTCAAAAATAGTTGCCTGAAATTTATAAATTAAGATTGCAATTTTTTACCTTAATATTGTGCACAACAAGCTTCCTGAATCCATTGGGAAGCATGTGCTTGGTTTTCTTGTTACTTCCATAACCAATGCTGGGCATCAGGTATTGGCCCTTGAACCTCCTCCTCACACGGTTGTCGATACCTTTTGGCTTTCTCCAGCTTGGCTAAAACAGAAGGAAAAAAAATTAGTTTTTAAATATTTTTAAAATATCAAATATTTATGTTACCTTGATCTTGTCGTATCTATCAGATTGATGTCTGATAAACTTCTTTGTCCTCTTCTTCACAATCTTATGCTTTCTAAGAGGTTGGAGAGCCATTCTAAAAAAAAAAAAACATAGACACGTGAACTGGGAGCAATACAAAGGGAACAAACTAGATAATTTTTTTCTGCATTCTACAAAAATACGGCAATAAGCTTTCTTTATTATCTTTATTTTTGATGAACCGTAATTTTTTTTTTAAGTGTTAGTATGAGACTATAGAATGCTTTTTAAATCGCACGTTATTAAAAATGCAAATTACTCGCGATTGAATAAAATAATTCAAATGATTTCTTACTCTTTAAAAAATTAAAAAATGTATTTTAATTTATTTAAGAAAATGAACAAATACCTGAAAATTTGTACAAATTAGGAAAATCTGGAGGAATCACGCCGCACACAAAACACAACAGATATCTATTCCTTTTGTAAAAATAGCTCAATTTATTCTGTTTTCTTTTATTGATATTAATTTAATTACATATGTTGAAATAATTTTTAGTTAATATTCTATAATTATTTAGTAATTAATTTAATTATTTTATTTATTTTACATAAATGTTCTAAGGTGTTACATTCGAGCATACCTGATTAATCACTTTGTTTTGATTATTTACACTTGGCGATTGGCGATTTATTGAGTGGCGGTACCCCTCGATTGTTGGGTTATAAGTTTCTAAAAATGGGCTATGATCAGGGAGTTGGAATAGAAAATTAATGTCTGCTATTTTTGTATAATGTCTCGGACAGTTGAATTTGAAGAGCTTTTGAAGTTGGAAGAATATTTTCTAATTAAATTTTGGCAAAGATATTCGAGATATATTGGGTTAGTTTAAAGATATTGATAGATAAGTTGATGGTACTCCAATGGATTTGTTGACAGAATCTGATGGAAGCGCTCATTCTATTCTTATATGTGGGTGCGATTAATGTGAATCAAATAAGAAGTGCGCATGTGATTATCCAAGTTTTGTGTGTATAAGATAAACTTTTGTTTAACTGATAAATTGCTTCCATTGTTTTCATACAGTTCTTTTCTTGGAGTCTTTAAGAATAACCTCAAATATTTTTCAAAACATATTAACCATCTTTTTTATAGTCTGGAACTTGAAATTATCAGCTGAGCCACTTCCAGTCCATTATATTTTAAGCTATAGCAGGCAGTGTTCTAGGCTTTTTTTGCTTTGCAACAGTTGTCCAAAGTCCATCTTCATTGATATTTTCTTCATCCATTTAGAAGGGTGGGCTGAGTTCGTTTGTTGAGGAATTTCACGTACCTCGTTGAAGAACCAGTATTTTTATTACTTTGTAAATCAGTGTCGATTCCTGGTGTCTCTTGGCTATATGATATAGAATATCGGGATTCTCGAATTTTCTTCTTTGTTAAAGCAGTTTCTTCGATTTTGAACTCGATGCCACATTTTTTTTAGAATTTTCATGAGAAAGGCAGTATCGATTATATAGATCTCAAACCATATGAATTGATTGCAATTGGCTATATATCTGGACTTGTTTTTAGAGCAGACTATTCAGTTTAAATTTGTACAGATCACTATATGTGGAAATTAATCATTGAAAATTTAAATTGAATCAACACCAGTTTATGAAAAAAAGTGATCAAGGCAGTGTATTTACAGTTATTATTTGAGAAATCGATTATCATCTATATAATAATGATGTCCTTCTCGCTGTTGGTGATTCGCGATTTCAACTCGGAAACTACTGGTAGTTGAAACTTACTTTTTTCAGCGATTTTTCATGTTCTAAAAGGAGTAAAAAATATTCTTAAAATGTTTAGGATTCTATCTCAAAACTACTCGGAATTTCAAGCAAAAACAGGAAAATCAAGTTATTATTAATTTATCTGTTATGGATTATATAAATATATAAATGATGATATTTAAATCATATTGCTGAATTAGAACAGATAAATTAATAATAATTTGATTTTCGAGTTTTTTGCTTGAAATTCAGAGAAGTTTGAGATAGAAACCTAAACATTTTTTGACTCAGATCAAGGAACTCAAGAACAAAGAACACAACTGAGATCCTGGGTCGTCTTCTAAAGCCAATCATCACAACTGCAGAGGTCCCGAGCATATCGAAAGTTTCTGCCCAGTTGGACTTAGTCTAGCCAACCAAGGTCGTGCCCAAGACAAATCAGGGGATACCTTGACTCTTCCGCCAACCATCGCTAAGGTAAGCGACCTTTATATTGCCCAACATGTTAATCCGCCAGTCCATCCACAGATGTAAATAATTAATTCCTGACCAATAGAAATAGTCATTGAAGTGAACGCTCTTTGCCAATCTGTTTAAGAACAGCCTGCTACAACCCAAACACTTCTAGCGCGTCAAAGTGGCGACAAAGAGCTACTGGTACTTACAGGAAATCTTGTGGACTGGAGTCTATTCAAAAACCATTACTATAAGTCAACATAGAAATGCCTTTGACCTTATCCCAGAATATGGCTAGTCTAGAAAGGTCACTTCGCGGAATTGCAGTAGATGCGTGCAGACTTTCATGCTAACGCAATTGCGATGTTTAATATTTGAAAAAGCGTTATGGACGCCAAGAGTGCATCTTCCTGACACTTTTCAAAATACAAAAAAAAAAAACGCCTTGACCAAAAGGAGGTAAACTCCATTCCATTTTGGAATTTTGTGATGTTGGCACTAATTTAGTCATCGTCACCATGAGAAACCTAGGGGCTTTCAACCATCTCAACAACCCACAGCTATTGGAAAATTTAGTGAATAAGCTACCAGAAAACCTGATATTACAGTGGGGTGAAGAAGAGATCTTTCAGATTAAGGATGTCAGTCTTGAATATTTTGTTCTTGATGGACAACAAGGCCAACGTAATCAACACTGTCGCGCTTCCAGTCTTTTCCCCAACAAGAGCATGAACACTTCGTGGATACCGATTTAAAAGGTATTGTAAAAAGGGGGCCAGATGAAGTGTAGTATATGCCTGAAAGACGGTCACCAGACCCCAGACTGGCAGGAAAACTACTCGACTACGACAGACCCATGGGAGCAGTGATCCCGAAAAACTGCATCTCCTGCTTAATTTCCAGACACTGAATGGCAGCATGCTTGAGAAAGAGAACTTGTGGCAATGGAGGTAACAAAACTCCTTCATCACTTAAAGAAAAAGTCTGATACAACTACAGTGGACCCTCGGTTTACGAGCACCTTGGAGTACGAGCTTTTCGCAGTACGAGCAAAATTTTTTGATTTTACCTCCGAGTGAAACGAGTGAAATTTCGCATTACGAGCAACTCGTGATGGTTGCCCGTAATCGTGATGGATGAAAATTCACTGGGATCCCTCCCTTCAGATCAGATTCGGGGAAATATGTAAAATGTGGGAAACTGTGCAATTGTTCGTAGCAAGAAGAATTGCCCGAGTTTCAATTATTAAAAATAAGAAATTAGTTTCGCACTACGAGCGTTTTGGAGTACGAGCATGGCTCTGGAACGGATTATGCTCGCAAACCGAGGGTCCACTGTATAGGTATACCAGTAGGTACTACCCTGCCCTTGGTACTACCCAAGTCTGAGGAAACGAATGCCGATATCAGTCAAGCCTAACCAGGTCTTCTGATTTAAGTGATTCCCATCATCATTAACGGTCCAGGAGAAAAGGTATCCAATTACGCCTTTTTCGACGAAGCATCAACAATCATCATAATAAGTGGTCATTTCGCCAGAAGGCTCCGATTAAAAAGGCTGACCCTTTAACTGTCCTATGGACAAATGGGAAGTGGCAAACTGATAAAGGAACTATGATAGTTTCTTGCGATGTAAGCTGTAGTTCTGGTAGGAAGAAATATACAAGGTAGGATCAAAAAGTTCCAGAACTTTTTTAAAATTAATTATTTTTTCATGGTAAAGTAATTTAAACATCAAATTTTTCAAAATAGGAGCCTTGTTTCTCTACACATTTTTTCCAGCGTGAAAAAACTGAAAAAACAAATGGTGAAGAAATGTCGGGTAGTCGTTTCACAAAACACTGTGCGAGTTTGGTAGAAGAATTTGCAGTGGTGATTCTTTGTGGGCTGTTGCAAGGATTTAAATAAGATCACTAAATAGCAGAAAGGAGAGGGTAAAAATCTCCTACTAACTAACTTTATGTTGTGTATAAAAGTAGGCCTTGTATTTGAAATGATAAGGTATGGATTGATTCTAAATGTTTTAATTATCTAGGAATGAGATTACATAATATAACATACAATAAAAATAAGTTACATACTTGAGGTGAGACATTGAAGGCGGTAAACAAAGCTTATTCGATTACATCTTATTATTTACAACACAACGTTGTCGAATCTATTTCTAACATTATTAAAAATACATAACAGTCTCCCCTACTTTAGATAAGACACTTAGGGATAGTTTCCTGTTTTTATATTTCTGGTTGTGTAGACATAGTCCTCAAGATGTCGCGGGGGACGTCTTGGGCGTTGTGATCTGCGCAGGGGTGTATCAGGCATGGATGTAAGATCCTGATCAGATGTCTGGTCGGGGTCATGATGCTCCTGTTGATTCGGTTCAGGCTGTGAAACAGTGTATTGGATCGGATCAAAGTCTGGTGATGACTGGCTTGGTTTCGATTGGTGATGTATTGTAGATTCATCAAAAGTGACTTGTTTCTTTATAATTTCAACTTTTTGAAGTTGGTTTATGTGACGTTTTAGAGATTTTCCTTCATCTAATTCAATGATGTAGTGAATATTTCCAAGTTTTTGTTTAATAGTTCCATTTTTCCAAAACGGTTTGTGCTGAGAACATGTAAGAAAACATCTACGTATGTTTTCCCACGTGACGCAGCGGAGCGTGACCTTGCCAGCACGGGTGAGTCAGTTGTTATTTTGAACTCTGTATGGACGGACATTAAAACATGGTGGCAGCGATAACTGGATAAAGTACGAACCCGTATATTGCAAAATATCGATTTTTGCGTACCTTGGAAGATAATTCAACATGGCTCAGATTCAACCTCCAGAAACTTTCGACTTCTCGACTCCCAACGAATGGCCCAAATGGAGGAAGAGATTTGAACGATACCTCGTGGTCAGTGGAATGAAGAAGAAAGAGGAGGCGGACAAGATCGATTTGTTCATGTACTTGATGGGCGACCGCGCGGATGATATATTCAGGACCTTCAAGTTCGAAAAGGAGGAAGAGGCAACGAAAATTGATTCCGTCCTCAAGGCGTTCGACAGCCACTTCTGTGTCAGAAAGAATATTATCTACGAACGTGCGAAATTTAATTCAAGAATCCAAGAGGATCGGGAGCCAGTGGACGAATTCATCACTTCATTGTACAAATTGGCTGATAGTTGCGAATTTGAGGGTCTTCATGAGCAGTTGATCCGTGACCGAATTGTGGTTGGAGTGAGGGACAAAGCTTTATCTGAAAGAATGCAGTTGGACAGCGAACTGACTTTGGAAAAGGCGGTGAAAATGGTTCGACAGCAGGAAGCCGTTCGACAGCAGCAAGTCGACCTGCAGCGTCCCTCAACAAGCCAAAGGGTCAATCAGGTGAAGTTCAACTCGAAGAAACAATCACCGAAACAACAACAGCAGCCTTCGAGGAAGAAGGAGATGTCAGCCAAAACAAGATCACGATGTCCAAAATGCAGAGGTTTCACCCACAGGGAAGGACAGGCTTGCCGTGCTGAAGGACAAAAATGTAACCTGTGTTCAAAAACAGGCCATTTTGAAAATTGCTGCCCAGATAAGCAGGCGAAGACTGCGGAAGTCAAAGCTGTTTCTGAACTTGATGAAGAAATTGGTTTTCTCCTGGAGGTCTCAGCTGTGGAGGATTCATCTAATCTCGATGATGATGAAGGCGAGTGCAGGAGGCGATGGACAGCAGAAATCCAAGTGAACGGGAAAAAGGTGAAGTTCAAGCTCGACTCCCAGGCGGATGTTACATGTGTTCCTCTGTGTCTCTTCAAGAAGATAATGGGACAGCAACGACTAGTGGAAAGTGATATCAACCTTAGAGCTGCTGAATTTTCCGAACTTCAGACTGTGGGTATGTTTATATCAACGCTGCGAAATGGCAATTATGAAATCAAGGAGAAGATTTATGTCATTCGTCGTTTGAGTGAACCTCTTCTGAGTCGCCGGGCATGTGAGCTCTTGAACCTGGCGAGGCGGATTGAAGTGGTTGCGACGAGAATTAACCCGATCAAGGAATTCCCCGAAGTATTTGAAGGACTGGGACAGATCGGAAACCCTTACGAAATCAAATTGAAACCTGGAGCAAAACCACATGCTGTGCATACTCCTCGACGGGTACCAATACCTTTGGTGGAAAAGCTTAAAACAAGATTGGAAGAGCTCGAGAAGGCGGGAATCATAGCACAAGTTAACGTTGCGACTGAATGGTGTGCACCGACTGTGATTGCTGGTAAACCGAATGGCGACATACGACTCTGTGTGGATCTCTCAAGGCTGAACGAACATGTACAGCGCGAATTGCATCCCATGCCAGTGGTGGAGCACATGCTGGGGCAACTGGGGGGAAGCAAGATTCTTTTCGAAACTGGACGCGAACAGTGGCTTTCACCAGATTCCGTTGAGCCCGGACTGCCAGCATTTAACGACCTTCATCACTCCTTTTGGGAGATATAAATACTGCAGGATGCCATTTGGAATCTCACTCGCCCCAGAGTATTTTCAGAGGGTTATGTCAATAATCTTGCAAGGCATGGACGGTGTAATGTGTTACCTGGACGATATCCTGATTTTTGCCTCCGACTCCAAAACTCACGATCGAATTCTTCGTTTAGTGCTCCGAAAACTGAAAGAGGCGAAAGTTACACTAAACAAGGCCAAGTGTGTCTTCGGCGTGCCAAGAATTAATTTTCTTGGGCACATACTGGATGAAGACGGTATCCGACCAGATCCAGCGAAAATCGAAGCGGTGGCGAAAATGCCTGCTCCGACCGATGTTCATGGCGTAAGAAGATTTCTTGGCATGGTGAACCATCTGGGACGCTTTGTGGAAAATTTATCTGAAATTGTGGCTCCACTGAACCAGTTGTTGGTGAAAGGTCAAGACTTCGTTTGGGATTGCAGCCAGGAGCGAGCATTCCGAAAGTTGAAAGAATTGCTCACGACTCAACCCATCTTGGCAGCATACGACGTCAGGAAACCAACTATGGTGTCATCCGACGCATCTTCATACGGCTTGGGAGCGGTACTGAAGCAAGAAGGTAAGAATGGAATCTGGCGACCTGTTGCTTATTCTTCTAGAACTATGACACCTACCGAAAAACGATATGCTCAGATCGAGAAAGAGGCTCTCGCAATTACATGGGCTTGCGAACGTTTTCAAGATTTCCTGCTTGGAAAGCGTTTCCGAATTGAGACCGACCATAAGCCTCTCATTCCTCTATTTTCGACGAAAGAATTGAGTTCGCTGACCCCAAGACTGCAACGTTTCCGAATGCGTATGATGAGGTTTGGATTCGAAATAGTGCATATCCCTGGAAAGGAGCTGCTCGATGCCGATGCATTATCCAGACAACCTCTTCTTACAACCGAGGGAGGTGAAGACGAACGGCCAACCTCAGCGCATATAAATGCAGTTCTCTCGAATATAACCGACAAAGACGAGATGTTGACGAAGATTTTTGAAGCTCAACAAGAAGATACGACCCTGAAAGCAGTAGCCAACTACCTTGAGCATGGCTGGCCAGATAAGAAGAAGATGTCACAGGCTCTGCTCTCTTATTGGCATGTCAAGGATGAACTCGGCGTTCAAAATGGACTACTGATGCGTAGCTGTCGTCTTGTTATTCCAGCAAGTATGAAACTGGAGATCCTAGATAAGTTGCACGCTGGGCACTTCGGTATTACAAAAACAAGACTTCGCGCACGTGAGACGGTATGGTGGCCTGGAATTTCGGAAGAGATCGCGGAAACGGTCAGAAAGTGCAGTGTCTGTATCCAGGAAGCCGTCTCAAAACATGAACCTTTGATACCAACCAACTTTCCTACACGACCGTGGCAAAAGATTGGAATGGATTTGTTCAAGTTCGAGAATAAGTGGTACCTAGTCGTCATTGACTATTATTCTCGCTTTCCTGAAATGATTTAGCTGGATCGGCTCACAGCCAATGTGGTGGTGCGTAGTTGCAAATCCATATTTGCCCGACATGGAATACCAGAAACTGTTGTAAGCGATAATGGGACGCAATTTGGAGCTGCTCGTGAATTTGCAAATTTCACAAGGCAGTACGGATTCACACATGTCACTTCAAGTCCTCGATTCCCGCAGAGCAATGGGATGGTAGAAGCAGGTGTGAAAATTGCTAAGTTGATCCTCAAGAAAAATCAAGACCCATCGCTTGGACTCCTGGAGTATCGATCGACCCCTTTGGAGAACGGTTACAGCCCTGCTGAGCTTCTCATGGGACGTAAACTCCGAACGACCTTGCCAATTGCACCAGAGAATCTTAATCCAAAGTTGGTGGACTCTCAGACCCTGAAAAGAAAGGAGGGGAGAAGGAGAAAGGATATGAAATCCAGATATAATCGACGCTGCGGAGCTACGGACATGGAGGAGCTATCCGAAGGTGACACGGTTTGGATTACAGATATGCGAACCTGGGGGATTGTAAAGCAGAAGGCATCGTCACCAAGGTCATATATGGTTGATACTCCAGTTGGGACTTTACGTCGAAACAGGTTCCATCTACGAAAAGGAGTTACAGTGCAATATCCAGCCGACCCATCGACGCCGACCTTTTCGGGGGAGGAACTGGTTGAAAATGAAAATACCCCAGTTGTGGATTATCCCTCTAACGACTCAGAAGACGGCCAAATAAGAACCCGGAGTGGACGAATTGTTAAACCTGTGGATCGCCTTCATTATTAATTATATTATGCATTTAAAGTTTGTAATGTATATATATATTTCAAGTCTTAAAAAGGGGGATGTGCTGAGAACATGTAAGAAAACATCTACGTATGTTTTCCCACGTGACGCAGCGGAGCGTGACCTTGCCAGCACGGGTGAGTCAGTTGTTATTTTGAACTCTGTATGGACGGACATTAAAACACGGTTTGTTGCTGATGAAAACTCTGGCTTGAACTCTTTCTCCTACCTGAAGACATCGTGTACGCGGTTGAATTTGCTGCTGGGACTTTTCTTCCTGATAAGGTCGCATAGCATCAAGTTTTATGCGAATTTGCCTGTTCAGATACATTTCTGATGGTGATCTCCCACTTGCTAATGGAGTTGCTCGATAACGAAGGAGTATCTTTTGAATCTTCTGGTGTATTGGAACATTTTCGTTTATCATAGATTTAAGTTTGTTTTTCAAGGTTTGAACATTCCTCTCAGCGAGTCCATTTGTTGCTGGGTGTCCGGGCGCTATGAATTTTTGTCTGATCCCGTTTTCAAGACAGTAGTTCGAGAAGGTATCACCGGTAAATATAATGCGTTGTCAGAAACCATAACAAAAGGGTATCCATGGGTTGAAAAAATGTCATTTAAAAGTTTGATGGTGTTGAGGGATGTTGGAGGTTCACTGATGGCTTTGATCTCGGCCCAGCGAGATTTTGCATCAATTAGGACTAAGTAATAATATCCCTGGAAAGGTCCTGCGTAGTCGAGGTGAATGCGCTCCCAATTAGTTGATGGAGGATCCCAATGATGTACAGGTGCTTTTGGAGGATTGTTTTGAGTAGATAAGCAATCTTTGCATGATTTTACAAGATTTTCGATATCCTTGTCAATATTCTTCCAAGTGCAGTAACGTCGGGCAAGTTGTTTCATCTTCACGATCCCAAGATGTGTTGAATGAAGGTCTTTTAAGACTTCCAGTTGAAGACTTTTTGGAACTACTACTTTATCATTCTTGAACAAGATTTCTCCATTTATTGTGTAATCACTCTCGATGGAATTTGATTTGATGTCTCGTTTTAGCTTTGACAGCTCTTTGTCTTTGTCTGTCTCTTTTACAATTTCTTCCACTGTTAAGGTTTTCCTAGAAATTTCGAACACCGTTGAGGAGCATATTCGATGTACCTCCTCGTTGATAATCATGTCGGTGGTAACATAACCTTGGGCAGTGGGTGCTCGTGACAAACAGTCAGCAATTTGATTTTCAGTTCCTTTCTTGAATGACACGACGTAGTCGAAACCTGCTAGAAATGAAGCGTAACGTTAGAGACGGGCAGATGTCATTTTTGGAAATTTTGATTTAGGATGAAAAATTCTGGTCAAGGGTTGATTATCAGTAATTAGTGTAAATTTATATCCGAAAAGATAATCAAAAAAATGGTCTACTCCGAACACAATTGCCAGTGCTTCTCGATCTAGTTGAGAGTAGTTTTGCTCTGCATCTGTTAGTGAACGTGAGGCAAAAGCAATTGGGTGTTCTACCTTATTGATACCATGAGACAATACTGCGGCGATTCCAACAGGGCTTGCATCTGTTGTTAGGGTAACAGGCAAGTTTGTATCGAAAGGAATTAAAACTCTGTCACTCGCAACTTCATTCTTGAGTTTGATAAATGCTGCTTTGCATTGGGCTGACCAAAAGAAATTTTTATCTTTCTTAAGTAACCTTCGAAGTGGATAAGTTATTGTTGAAACATCTGGTAGAAATCTAGAATAATACGTTATCATCCCCAAAAATCTGCGTAAGTCGGCTATATTCTTTGGTTGTGGCATGTCGATGATAGCCTTTACCTTTGAAGGAGATTTTGATAGTTTGTTATTTTCTATTACATGTCCAAGATATTCGATTTTAGTTTGAAAATAAATACATTTATTTTTGTTGAGGTGTAAGTCATACGCGCGTAATCTTTCTAAGCAAGCAAAAAGATTTTCCTTGCATTCTTGTTTTGATTTGCCATGTACTAGAATATCATCAAAATATGATATAGTCTTGTTTAAGCCTTGAAGAATTTGATCGATAACGCGATTGAATTTTGCAGGAGCAGTTTTGATCCCGAAACTCAACCTGTTCATTCGGTAAGTTCCTCTGTGTGTCGATATGGTCTGGATGATGCTACTTTCTTCATCTGTCCTCAGATGTAGATAGGCCTTGTAGAGATCCAAGCGGCAAAAATACTTGGAATCCTTTAAGCTGTTTAAAACATCTTCAATTCTTTTGATTGGGTAACTTGCATTTACCAACTGATCGTTAACACCAACCTTATAATCAACACAAAGCCGAACTGTTCCGTCGCCTTTTGGAATGACTACAAGTGGTGATCCCCAGTCACTGGTAGCTGCTTTTGATATTATACCTTCTGCTTCCAGTGTGTCCAATTCCTTTTCCACCTTCTCCCGGAGTGCATAAGGTACATTCCTTTCAGGTGTAAAGCTTGGTTTTGCTCCTTGACGGAGTTGAAGCGTGATGAGAAAATCAGGCACGCAACCAACTTTTTGAGTATAAATTTCAGGGAATTCTTTTTCGATATCGTAATCATCATTTATGGATGACACTTTTAGTTCCTTGATTTGATTTAGATTTTCTTGATCAATTTCTTCTAGATTTATTTTTAGATGCCTGATCCAGGTTCTTCCTAGAAGAGGATCATAGTTATTAGGAATGATAAATAATTCTTCAATAGATGTACGATCTTTGAATTCTACTTGGACTTCCACTTTCCCAAGAGAATTGAAAACATTTCCAGTATATGATCGGAAAACAATGTTAGTTGGTTGAACCTTATTTTTGGTATTTAGCTTTTTAAATTGATTCTCGGGCATTAAGGTGTAACCCGCTCCAGTGTCTACCTCAAACTTTTGATTGAAACCTTCAATTTTAATTGAAACATAATAATTTGTTGTATCTTGTGAAGCATTCAGCAGGGGTTGATCATAAATGTCAATAATTCTGTTTATTCCGAAGTCTTCATAATTATCGATATGATTTGTCTGAGTGTTATTTGACTTATTATTGAGGAGAGTTTTGATGCATATTTTTGACACATGACCTGTTTTATGGCATGATGTACAAGTCAATTTTGATGGGTCTGTTCTGCAATTTTTCGATAGGTGGTTGTTTCGACCACAGCGGAGGCAAACATTGTTGATGCCAAGTTTCTCATAATCGATACGGCCTCGGGATTTCGATCGAGCATGTTGATTCTCACGGGTTTGATTTGATCTGGGTCAGTTTTGACTTGGACTCTTATAATTGTCCTTCCTTGATCGATAATTGTGTCGAGAAACTTTGTGGACTTCATCTGTCACATTGATAGTTGTGGTTGATGGTCGTGCCTTTGATAATTCGTGGCAATCAGTCTTCGATGCTTCAAGAGCAATAGCCTTCGTTAAAATATCATTAAATGCGTAGATT
The DNA here is from genome assembly GCA_030710605.1 of Cordylochernes scorpioides. NCBI lineage: Eukaryota > Metazoa > Arthropoda > Arachnida > Pseudoscorpiones > Chernetidae > Cordylochernes > Cordylochernes scorpioides. The sequence continues at coordinate 85,857,624 of CP092876.1, forward strand.
TCCGATTGTAGGATTTGTTCCTTTATCCAGTTGTCTTTTATACCTCGGATAAACTGTGCTCTCAGGAAAATTTCTGATGCTGAAACATCTTTTCCACATTCGCATTGTGCCTTGAATTCACAGTCAGCTATGTCACGTCTTAATGATGCTACAAAGTCTGCAATTGAATCCTTATCTTGTTGATATGTTGATAGAAAATAATGTTGAGAGACAAGGGTGCTTCTTCTTGGCGCTAAATGTTTTTCCAATTCCTCGATGAGTTCTTCGTAATCAAGTTCTCCCGGAGTTGCTGGGGCTACCAAGGCTGCTAAGATGTTATAATTTGAAGCACCTATCGAATTCAATAACATTTGAGCACTTCTCTTTTTATCTTGATAAATGTCTTTCATTTTGATGTAATTTTCAAAACGCTGGCGATAATATTTAAATATTTCCTTATTTGGATCAAAATTTTCAAAGGGTGGAGCATGAGAAATGTTTACAGGGGTGGGTTGATTTTCTTTTATATCAGTTCCATCCCTAGGTTGGGTTATTTTTGATAACAAAGTATTGATTAGCTGTTGTTGATTTCTATTCATGGCTTCAATGAGGGCCTGAAACTGTTGTGGATCCATTTTGTTTAAAATATTTTGAATTTTACCTCGATGAAAAGTAAAATAAATAAATATTGATATGCGAAAAATTGCTTGTTTTAAAAATTGGTAGTTATGAATTTAATAGAATTAGAATTGATGATATGAAGTTAAATTGCTAATAAAATTGATATATATTATATTATATTATGAATATTTGATATTTGATAAAGTTTGATTTAAATATTTTTGCTAGAATACGTTGTTTACGTTGTCGTTTTTAACCCTCGTCGCCAATTTCTGTTGTGTATAAAAGTAGGCCTTGTATTTGAAATGATAAGGTATGGATTGATTCTAAATGTTTTAATTATCTAGGAATGAGATTACATAATATAACATACAATAAAAATAAGTTACATACTTGAGGTGAGACATTGAAGGCGGTAAACAAAGCTTATTCGATTACATCTTATTATTTACAACACAACGTTGTCGAATCTATTTCTAACATTATTAAAAATACATAACACTTTATTTAATACAACTTAAGAGGAGAGAGGAAAACACCCAACCGGTCGGTAGCAGACCAGGCCATGTTCTGATCCTTTGTTGGCGGCTGGCGTCGCCGGGGTTTGTTTGTTTACAGTCGTCACCCGAGCCGTCTGGACGGAGTCCATTATTCCACAAGTGATTCCCATCATCATTAACGGTCCAGGAGAAAAGGTATCCAATTACGCCTTTTTCTACGAAGCGTCAACAATCATCATAATAAGTGGTCAATTCGCCAGAAGGCTCTGATTAAAAAGGCTGACCCTTTAACTGTCCTATGGACAAATGGGAAGCGGCAAACTGATAAAGGAACTATGATAGTTTCTTGCGATGTAAGCTGTAGTTCTTGTGGGAAGAAATATACAAGGTAGAATCAAAAAGTTCCAGAACTTTTTTAAAATTAAATATTTTTGCTAGACCGTGACGGCGGGCGGCTGGCTTCGGCAACACTGGAGCTGACGTCACTTCCTGTTGATGTAACCCTGCAAGCGGCGTCGCCACGCTGACTTATTCTCTTTCTCCATGTTTACCATTTAATCTATATATGTATAATCCTTTTACCTTGTAGTTAATTAAATAATAATTAACGTTGAGCGCTGTGTGTAATCAATTGGAATACAACAAAGATTATGAGACTGAAGAAGCGCAAGACCTAAAACGTCAGACTGAAGAAGCGCAAGGCCTAAAACGTGAGTAACCAAATTTCCTTTGATTACTTGGCCCATCCTTTTTCTACTTACCAAATATTTTGTAAAATGGCAAACACGACGATTACAAATTAAATGGTGCTAATTACTCCAGCTGGAGCTTCCAGATGAAACTCGTTCAAATCGAAAACGACTTGTGGAGTTTGATCAATCCAGGAGAGGCTAAGCCTGACCCTAGTGACCTTGTTGCAACAAAACTTTTTTTGTCGCGGGAGGGTAAGGCGTTTGCAAAAATTTGCCTCGGAATTAATGATGAACAACAATTGCATGTTCAACATTTGAATACTCCTAAAGAGGTCTGGGAGGAACTGGAAAAATTATACGCACCAAAGGATAGTAGATATCGAGTCGTACAACTAAGAAGGCAGTTATATGGCGAAAGGTTGACTCAGCACAGCAATATGGAAGGGTATATGGGGAAGAAAAACCACATTGTAAACGAACTGGCCCAAATTGGCGACAAAATTGATGATGGCGATTTGGCTATGGTTCTTTTGGGTGGATTACCAGAGGATTGGGACACCGTTGTCTCAACCATATGTAACTTGCCTGATTCAGACTTCACGACCGCCACAGTTAAAAGACGGCTGTTGGCAGAAGCAGAAAGGCGTTCGTCAAATCAACCAAAAGATGTGGGTGCCATGGTTGTTAATGCCTCTTCGAAGCCCATTGAAACAGAAAAACAATTTAAAGCAAAGGTTGTTTGTTTCAAATGTGGAGGTAAAGGCCATTATGCAAGGGAATGCAAGAAGAAAGGAAAGAAAGAACAAAGACCAAAGAGGTTTGACCAAAACAAAGGCGTAAATATGTCGGCAATGTGCAACACTTTGTTTGGAGCTACCGCCGAGACCTGGATCATAGATTCTGGAGCGACGCACCATATGACTCCCAAGAGAGATTACTTCACATTTCTGAAAGATTGCAAAGGCAATTTGAGTTCCATCACTGTTGCGAATGGCTCTTCTATAGAAGCATGTGGTATCGGTACTGTCAGTGCCAATATTGTTGGACACAAGGGAGATGCCAGCAATATGGTTGCCCAGAACACCTTGTAGGTTCCAGATATGCGTCACAGTGTTCTGTCTGTACTCCAAATGATAGAAAACGGTAGAAAAGTTGTCTTCAACAGGAGTGGTTGCCACATTATGGACATGAAAGGTAAACTCTTGATAGAGGGAAAGAAGCTGGGTAGACTTTACTACGTCCAGACTACTTCATCCTCTCCGATAGATCAGAATGATCGTGTTTCTCTTGTATCTGAATGCAAGGAAGAGCTTACACTGGAACTTTGGAACAAAAGGCTGATGCATGTAAATGCATATACAATAGCAAAGATAGCCAAGAACCAAAGCGTAAGAGGACTTGATTGCAGCCCGGAAAGGCCAGAAAAGTGCGAAGACTGCTTGATCGGCAAGTCTTACCGTCTGCCATTCCTTCAGCACTCACACAAGGAGGAAAAAGAAATCATGCCGTTGGACTTGGTGCATGCGGACTTGATGGGTCCACTTGACGTATTGAGCTGGGGAGGAGCCAAGTACGTCTTAACCATCATTGATGAATCTACGAGATATACAAGTGTATTTTTCCTGAAAAACAAAGGCGGAACCCTGGGAAAAGTCAAAGAGTGGATTCAAGAATCTGAGAAACAAACCAGCCGGAAACTAAAACGAATACGTACAGATAATGGCTTGGAATTTTGTTCCAAGGAATGGGACACTTTCTGCCCGAGCGTTGGAATAGTTCATGAACACACTATGACTTATACACCCCAACAGAATGGTGTGGCAGAAAGAATGAATAGGACACTCCTAGATATTGTCAGGAGCACTATATCTGGAAGTGGTCTGCCAAAGGCTTCCTGGGCGGAGCTGACTTACACCGCAGCCTATGACAGAAACAGAGTTCTCAACAATCACAATGGTGAAAGCACGCCATATGAACTGTGGACAGGGAACAAGCCTAGCCTTAAACACATAAGAGCTATTGGCTGTCAAGTATTTGTCCATATTCCAAGACAAGTCCGTAAATCCAAACTCGAAAGGAGAGCTGTCAAAGGTAACCTTGTTGGATATGCACTCAGAGGACGTGGCTACAGAGTGTGGATTCCTGAGATGAAGAAAGTGGTGAAATCTCGGGACTGTGTCTTCAAAGAGAGCGATGTATCGAGGAACGACAGCAACCGGGAGGTGCTTCCATCAGTTGAACACTACAGCTATGGGACTCAACGGGAGATTGAAGAGAATCCAGTGTCTTTATTAGATCAAGAAGACGTGATACCTACAGAAGAGGACAGCCATAATGAAGATACTGTGAAGCCTTCTCCTACTCGATCTCATCCAATGATCCTAAGGAACCAGAGAAATGCTCAGAACTCAATTGAACTCCTCAGTACCGAAGTAAATAAGGGAGATCCTACTTCGTATAAAGAAGCTATCCAAGGCCCTGAAGCTGAGCATTGGCTTGAAGCAATCGAAGAAGAATTGGAATCCTTGAGAAAGCACAAAGTTTGGGAACTAACAGAACTACCAAAAGACTCTGCCCCAATTGCTTGTAAGTGGGAGAAACCTACATGAACTTCATCGTTCGAGACTTATGGACGGCGAAGTAATCCATAAAGAAGGGATCACTTCGAGGGAGGAGATTGCTAGACCGTGACGGCGGGCGGCTGGCTTTGGCAACACTGGAGCCGACGTCACTTCCTGTTGATGTAACCCTGCAAGCGGCGTCGCCATAGATTAAATGGTAAACATGGAGAAAGAGAATAAGTCAGCGTGGCGACGCCGCTTGCAGGGTTACATCAACAGGAAGTGACGTCAGCTCCAGTGTTGCCAAAGCCAGCCGCCCGCCGTCACGGTCTAGCAATCTCCTCCCTCGAAGTGATCCCTTCTTTATGGATTACTTCGCCGTCCATAAGTCTCGAACGATGAAGTTCATGTAGGTCTCCCACTTACAAGCAATTGGGGCAGAGTCTTTTGGTAGTTCTGTTAGTTCCCAAACTTTGTGCTTTCTCAAGGATTCCAAGGATTAAATAATAATTAACGTTGAGCGCTGTGTGTAATCAATTGGAATACAACAATTTTTTCATAGTAAAGTAATTTAAACATCAAATTTTTCAAAATAGGAGCCTTGGTTCTCTACACATTTTTTCCAGCGTGAAAAAACTGTTGAAATACTAGTTCAAAGTCAATTTTTCTAAACTTGTTTAGCTCCATCGTCGCATTTTCAATTACTTCTGATGACGATGAAACGCGCCTCCCTTTTAACGCAATTTTAGGTTTTGGAAAGAAGAAAAATCACACGAGGCGATTTCAGGAGAGTAAGCAGGATGCGGCAAGACAGATACAGAGTGTTTGGCTAAATAGTCATGAACAATAATGGCTCTATGAGCAGGGCCATTATCATGTAGCAATTTCCACTGTTTTGATTTAAAGCAGTGTCGGGCAACCGGTGTGCCGTGGCACACTGGTGTGCCGCGAAGAATTCTAGGTGTGCCGCGAATATTTTTGTAGGTATTTAGAACTTTTGGTTAAATTTAAAAATAATGTTTCAAAAAATATTTTTTATAATTTTTATTCAATTTTAATATTTTTTTTCAAAAATTTTCATATAAAAAATGAAATTAAAAAAAAGCAAATTTCATTTTATATAAAACTTATTTTGGTATTATAATTACAACAGGTTGCATAATTTTATATTTCATATAACGTATGTACATAATCTTGACGTACATAACTGGCACGTGCCATTATTAAAAAATAAAAATGCAAATAGGTACGTACCTATTTAAAATCATAAGTTAAAAAAAAACAATCCGCGAAAACAACTTTATTTAATAAAGTTGAATACATACTGCTCTCTCTCTCTAATTGATTATGTTAATTTAATATTGAAAATTAATAAAATGTGATATATATGTTTAAATTTTTACTAGTATTTATTGTTGTATTTTAATTACCTACGAGGAAATTTATAGTGAGAACCACAGGTGCGCCGCGAAAAAAAGAAATTAAGCTTAGTGCGCCGCAACTCGAAAAAGGTTGCCCGACACTGATTTAAAGAGTTGGTTTCTTTTTCTTCTTATTGCATCACGAAAGTGCACAAGTATTTTTTGTATGCCTGTTTATTAATAGTAACCCCCACTTTAATAAATTCATAATAGACAAATCCTTGATAATTGAAAAACACTACAAACATTACTTTTCCTTGGGACTTGTCAAGACAAACTTTTTTCTTCCTAGGAGAACTTGGTGTGTGCCATTTGAGTGATTGTTTTTTGGTTTGCGGATCAAAAAGAAAGTACCATGTTTCATCACCAGTTATTATTCTTTTTGAAAAATCAGAATCATTATTTGCAGTTTCAATTAAATCTTTGCAAATTGATAATCAGGTTTCTCTTTGTTGATCTGTTAATTTAGTGGGACAAAATAACCACAAAGTTTTTTCATGTTTAAATGTTTACAAATAATTTTTTGGTAACTACCATACGAAATTCCAAGTATTTCTGATATATTATCAATAGTAATTTTTCTATCAGCAACAATTAAATCACGTACCTGTCCAATATTGCGATCAGTTGTTACCTGTCCAATATTGCCATCAGTTGTTGACGTCAATGGCCGACCTGACCTTGAATCACCTGCGATGCCCTTATGGCCATATACATATATATCTATCAATCGGCGACGTTCGGGCTCTGTTGAGGCACTTCTCAGCATCTCTTCTTTTGGGCTCTTGAAGTATCGTTTCCATAGTTGTTTTCACTGATTTGATGAGAATTTCCCAAGCTCTACCAAGGTATGATCCTTTCGGCACAGAATGAAATTCCAATTGATTTATTTGAATGCTTGTTCCTCTTTTATATGATGTCTTTCTAAATCTGTCAGCCCTCAGAGGTCAGTGTCATTATTGGTCCAGATCTCGGCAAAAAGACCAAGTCTTACCGCCATCCTTTGTATAGCTAAGATGTCGCTGAAAGACTATGATCCAGTTCTAGGTGTATGGCTCTGGTTGTCATGCAGGTAAATATGACTCCGCATCGTTTCTCATGCCTTCTCTCGACAATTACCTGCACTGAATGAATAAATCCACCCAGGACACTGAGGACGGGTTGTCTGCTGTTTTACTTGTACTTTGTGTGAATCTCTCTTCATAGATGGCGTTGACTGATTCTTTGGCGTCTGAAAATCAAGCATTCAGGGGCACATGCCCACACGTCTTCTTTCAAGTGTGATATTCAGAAGCGCTGTCTAATTTATTCCTCAATGTATCTTCTCCCAGCACATATTCCATTGACGATTCCGAGTTCTGCCCTCTTCAGCAGAAGATAAATATCAGTGTAGCCTCTGACACTTTCTGTATTTTGTTCGCTCCATACACAGTGACTCATGTTCCTTCAGATATTGTCACCAGTGGACAGCAATTCTAGATAGTTGAAAATCTACTTTCCAGTGATAAACCTCAAGAAACCTATGGAATAAGTATTATTTTCAATGTTGTATAGGTGATGAAGAGCTACTTATCTGCAGGGGGAAGTTTCACATTATCATCCTGCCAAAATAGTCTGGTCATGAATATTTTTCCTATTTGAAAAAGCGAACCATAAAATCCTATGTGGTCCTCTCTCCCTCAGAGAACTGTGGATACTCAACCCAAGGAGGCTCTTTGAAAGCATTGGTGGCATTTTTTTTCAAGCACCTGGTGGGCAATCGTCAGTTGAGCTTTTCTTTGTCCAATTAGAATTTCTGGCTTCATTTTTTTTTTCTGTGGGAAGTTCTACTGCACCCAGAATTTTGGACATTCAAGGATTGAGTTGGCAAATTTCCTATTGTGAGAACATGGTCCAACCTATATTTGTCCCTACCAAAACTGCAGCTTACATCTGAAGTAGTTCCTTTATGAGTTTTCCGCTTCCCACTCGTCCATCGAGAAGTTAGGGTCAATCATCCCTTCCAATTGGAACCTTCTGACGAGTTGACCATTTATTATGAGGATTGTTGACGCTTCATCAAGAAAGGCGTAATTGTATACCTCTCCTCCTGGATCGCTAATGACGATGGGCACCACTCGAAGCAGAAGACCTGGTTAGGCTTGGCTGGTATGGGCATTCTTTTCCTCAAAAAAGGGTAGTACTGTACAGGGGTGATACTTCTATAGTTGTGTCAGACTTTTTCGTTAGGTGATGAAGAAGGCGGCGATGTCGCGTTATGTAACCTTCAATGCCACAGGTTTTCTTTCCATAGCATGCTGCCATTCAGTGTCTGGGAAGTTTCTTCGGAATCAGTGTTTCCATGTGTAGTTGACGTTCTTGTATTCATGCCAGTCTGGGTTTTGGGGTCTGTCTTTCAGGCTTATGCTACACTTCATCTGGCCCTTTTCCTTCTGATGGCCTTTCGTTAGTACCAAGAAGTGTCCATGTTCTAGGTGTTTGTCTCTCTCTCTCTCTTGTTGTGGAGAAGACTGGAAGCGCGACAGTATTGGCCTTGATGTTCATCCAGGCGCAGAAGTCGTCAAGGGTTACTGTCCTTAATCTGAACGTTTCTTCCCTCTAATGTAATTTCAGGCTATCTGGTAGCTTATCCACCAACTCTTTCAACAGATGCGCGTTGTAGAGAGTTGCTTCCCCTAGGTTACCCTTGTTGGCGAAAAATTTAGTGACGGCATTAATAAATTTTAAAAATGGAAAGGAGGTTTCTTTCTTCTGGTTAAGGCGTTTTTTTTTTTGCATTCTCGACAAGTGTATGAATGATCTACTCTGGGCGTATATAACTCTGTTATAAATGTTGCATCATCGCATCTGCGTTTGTTGGCACTATCATGAAAGCCTGCACCCATCTCTTCGCAGTTCGGCCATGTGATATTTATAGTTTAGCTATGTCCTGGAATAAGGAAAAATGAATTACTGTTTTGAGTTATAGTAACGGGTTTTTATTAGTGGCCAGTTCATCTAATGCTCTGTAAAAACAGCCAGCTCTTTGCCTCCACCTTGACGTTTTATAGTAATGTTTGGGTTGTCGGTGTCTGTGACTGAGCAGATTGGCAAAGAGAGTTCCCGTCAATGGCTGGTAATGGTCTGGTATTCATTATTTGAGTCAGTGTAGATGGACTTGCTGGTTAGCGTGTTGGGCAATATAAAGGTTGCTTTCCTTAGCGATTGTTGGCGTAGGGTTTAAGACATTTCATGATATGTCTTGGACACGACCTTGGTTGGCTAGACTAAGCCCAACTGGGCAGAAACGTTTAGCCGCTGCGATGTTCTTGGGGACCTCCAGAGTCGTGATGATGAAGCCACAGGGACTTCATCTTCATCGCTGTGGATAATTTTGAACTAGAGTTGAACTAGGCCACAGGCTGCCCAGGACGTCTCCATACACGTTTGCGACGGTCATCAGGACACAGTAAGAAACGGGACTTGTCACTAAAGACTATATGTTCCCAGTCTGCGCAGTTCCAAGTTGATCGCTCCTGATACCACTCTAGTTGGACTTGTTGGTGCATGGTAGGCAGGCAGGCATCGTAAAGGTCAGTGATCTCTTAGATTCCGCTATCTCAGTCGTCTGTTTATGGTCATTTTGGACACTTGTCTGCCAGTCACGTGTTGGATGGTAGATAACATCTAATCCAGTGCTGTGAGAGCCGTTCTGACAATAGCTCTGTCCTCCCGTTCTGTTGTGTTCTTTGGTCCCTGCTGTATGTATTCTTCCTTATTGTTGTATTCTTCCATATTAGCCCACTCTTGTCAACATCGCCTAATAGACGCATCACTTCTATACAGATGTCCCGCGATTAATCCAGTTGACCAACCAGCCTCTTTCAATCTTATGGCATAATCTCTTTTAAACTCTGACACATGTTAGTAATGAGAATATTCATTTCGGCGAGGCATTGGTACAGTAAAAATAGATTTACTCCAAAAAAAAAAAATTAAATGGAAAATTTCAAAATCAGCTTGTGTCGCGCAAATTATTGAATCTAGCATACTCGTGATTGATGCGCAGTTCAGATGCGCTGGAACTCTTTGCTTCGCATCAATCAATCACCAAATATCAATTCTTTGCATCTTGTCCTTCCCAACTCTTCTTGGTGCATCGATTTTTTTTTAATCGAGTATATTTAGCACTTCATAGATAAATTATGTGAACCAAGAAGTACATGCTTTTCGTTTCTCAGCTCCTCGCTCATGGATGAGCCTATACCTTTTACCTCTTGCAACTTGATCCATGGCATGCAACAGCATTCCAGATATTAAATCTCGGGAAGCACATAACCTCACTAAGGTCGTCTAGGTCCCATAGCTCCAAGAACCAGCTCCAACTGCACCCAGCATAACTTCTATATAGTCCCTAGCCCCCCCCCCCCCCCCCCCCAGTTCCATATCATCCATACATAACTCCGGTTCCAAGCCTGGATGAAAAAGGAGGAGGGGGAGAAGTAACAAGCTCACTAAAAAACCTGGGCTCAGCTGGTCCGGCTGATAGTACCCTGTAAGGGCTCCTGATCCAGGGATACAGGATGAGCAGCGTTTGTACTCCACTTTAGGAGCGGCTGCACATGGCGTCTGTTCTTCATGTCAGAAGCGGCCATTTCTTTTGGAGCTAAGTTGGCCTGCCACTGAGTTGTGCTCCCAGTCTTAATGACAAAGGCAGACGCATTTTACCTCACCCAATCATGATGGTTGTCATACATGAGGAACTGTCAACATGGTAATAGCAAACAAGTCTGAGGGTACTAAAAAAGTTGCAGAAATCTTCTTGTAGAGCCTCGAAAAATGTAGAAATGTAAACATTACACATGTGAGGGTATTGATAACTTTGAATTAAAGTTATCAGCACCTTCTGTACACTCAAAAAAAAAAAAACTTTATGATGCTTCTTTCATTAAGTCACAAAAGGTGGACCAAAACTACAAATGAAGACCATAAGGCAAGACCTTCTCTTCCCTTGCCCAGTTTTCGAATACCAAATATATAAAATGATAGTCCTTCTAAGAATATCCTAACAAAACCAGGTAGTTTACGCCATTTGATTGACTTGTAACCTTGATTAGTTCAATAAACAACAACAATTGGTCACATTTATCATATTTTAATTAAGAAATTTTACAAATAAGAAATATTTACTTGTTATTTCCGGCATTTTTTCATATTTTTGGAATATATATTTCTCTATATTTTATTATACACATTCATATTTTATATAAACATATTTTAAATGCATTTCTTCTCATTTTGTAATTAAATGTTTATATTTTCTTAAACAACGTTATATATTTTATCAGTCTGTAAAATATACTCAATGAAACTTATATTTCAATATAAAATTTTGTATTCGATTTTACTTTTAATTTTTACAAATATATGCTTGAAAAAGTTGCGAATTTTTAGAAATCTTCAAGTACTTTTTGATAGGGGGAAAAAAAATGCACCGAATATTAGAATTTTGACTACTGTTATGTTGCTGTTTATTCACTTTCAAATTAGAGAGAGAATAATAATAATGTTTATAATGTAGAATAAATATTAAATAGAAGCGGCTATTTTATAACCCTCTCTCTTTCCCTAATAAATCCTTTTGATTGTGAATCAACATGCCGCAGGTTTCCAAACAGTGAGTGTTTCATTCTCGTTAAACTTACATTATCTGTCAAAACAAAAAGCTTTTAAAAGCCCGTTGAAACACTTTTAAGTAACAATAACAACAACAATTAAGTGTTTATCTTTTCACATATTTTGATGGTATTCAACATTAAAACGTACTTTTATACTTTAAAAATTATTTTCTTTGTTGCCATCTGCATAATGCATCCATATTTAAAGAGCTTTTTTTTTTTTGTCTGTACATATGAGAGTGTGTGCAACTGTTTAACACTGCTATTGCATATTGATAACTAAAATTCAAAGTATGCAAAATAGTTATGCTCTAGCCATTTTTAAAATACCTTTTATATAAAGCCCTCATTTTTTATAAATCCAAATGCAAATTAAAATATTTGAAAAGTGTACCTCATTAGCTTATTTTAAAGTATTCAATGCTTTAATTTAATAAAATAATCAGATTTTTGTTTTTATAAATATAAAAATTTAATTTTTATGAATTCAAAGCTGCAAATATATTCTTTTTATTATTATTTGTAATTTTTTCCTAAGGCCTCATATTAAATCCCATACTAATATAAATACAGTACAAGCTTGGTATAACATTACTTGGCAACAATATTCTATGTTGGTATAATCTCAGGTAAAACATTTGGGATTTAAAACTAGGGCACATAGAATTAAGATCGTATGATGACATTTGACACTGTAACTGGGGTTCCTAGATGGGCTGATTTGGGAAGAATTTATCAATTTGATTGGCAAACAAACTTCTGATCTCCCTCCCTAAATAATTTAGGATTATTTCAAAGATTTTGAACAAATCAGGAACACCAAACAATGGGGTAAATTTACTCAATAGTTGATATATTCAGGCAAATGAAAACTGAAGTTTTGTTAAAAAATCATTTATTAAAGAATATACACACATAGTATTACAAGGTAATAAGACCAAATTGTGCTTTATCAAACACATAGTATGTAATGCATGCACAATTTGGGTTATAGATCCAAAATTCAAAAGATAACCAGATCAAAAAGTAGCAACAAAAAAAGGTATAACATAAATCTTTTCAATTTTGACTCTGAGATTGGGAAAAATTCCACCTATTTGTAATTTGAAATGCATTAAGAATTACTGATAATTCACACAATTT
>CP092876.1:85870297-85887048 GCA_030710605.1 Cordylochernes scorpioides
CAATATATGCCTTTTTAATTATAGGTCCCTGTGTAACAAATATCTTTCAGAGATATTGTCTGAATTCCAATATAAATGCTAAAAGGTACAACTTCCTTAAGTTTTGTCTATGAGTGTATTTTGGGAGCCAATGGATGATGGATTCAGAATGTGCACACAATAGAAGGTTGCTGGGGGAGAACACTCAGGTTAACAAGCCTATAGGAAAGAGATTCTGAAAAAGAAAATTTCTTTCCTGTTCTGGTTATTTCTTGCACAAGTAATGAGATGAAGTTTTTATTTAAAATATGCACAATGTGATAAAAAACACAACTTGGGTGTTAGATCAGAATCACAAGGCAACCAGTATTTCTGTATACAATTTGGATAATGGATTAGAAACACAAGGTAACAAGACCTAATATAGTGTGGGTGACATTTCAGTAGCAGCATTATTCCCATATCATCCGACAAAAAGTACTGGTTCTTTGACTTGAATTCAGTACTTTTGTCTGAGGATGGTAACAAAACGGTGTTACAGAAACGTCACACACACCATTTATTAGGATGTGGTCTTGTTACCTTGTGTTTCTATACAGCAACCAGAGCAGCAAACAAGGCCGTAAGTACCCAGTAGTCGGAGGAGCTCTCCTCCTGCGGCAGAGGCTCTGGACTGGAGGGAGGCATCTCCTCCTCTTCTTCTTCTTCCTCCTCCGCCCCCTCCCCCGGGTAGGACACCAGCCGTTTCTTCTTGGTGGGGGCTTCTGCACACATGGAGTAACTTCTAGTACAGCTTCTCTATATCACCAATATGATAGAGTACAATTTGGATTATACATTGGAAACACAAGGTAATAAGACCAAATCCAAATAGGTAAATGGGTTGTATATTGTTGCACCAGGTTGCGGCTTGGCAGACTCTTCAACAATGATTCTCTCCTGTGCTGGGTCTTGCATCTTACCTGAACGTGTCTCAACCATCCTACAAATTTATATAAGGGAATAATGAGATAACCCTACTTTAAGTAGCCTCCAGAATAATTTATTTATTTCTCACATCAAATAGAGTAGTGAAGTCACACAGTGTACCTAAATACAAATGATGATTTTATAATACATATATTCTGTTTAATAAAATAAATAAATATAAATTTGAATTTAAAATATATGAAAAATAATATTACAAATTAAAATAAAATAGGTTCATTAGCCATGATGCAACATTTCCCCCTCTCCAGAGGTCGTCACGTCCTCGTGAGTAATCTCAACAATTCTCTCAAAATAGGGTTTGAGTCTTGAGACATGGACAATCAATGGGTCTTGGCCAGGATTATCTTTCGGCTCAATTAAGTAATTTACGTTAGACAGCTTCTTTAATATTTGATATGGGCCAAAATATTTTCTCAATAGTTTTTCACATTTTCCGATTTTCCTGACTGGTGTCCAAACTGCCACTAAATGTCCTGGTTCATAGATTTTATCATTGTGTTTTTTGTCATAGTTTCTTTTCCATATATGATAAATTTTCGTTTATCTGAAATTGGGATTCTTCATGCTCTTTTTGTTCACTTTCTTCCATAAGATTCACTTTGGCTGGCTGGCTTCCAAAGCACAATGTTTGGTTTTTTAATATTTTTAATGGTCGAGGGTAAGGGTTTGTTATCCAGATATATGTTTCTTTATTCGCAACATTTATTAAGCTTCTCGCTAGTTGAAGTCCATTTGTTTGAAACATTTTATGGTTCTCCTCGATGATGTATTCGCCATCTTCTGCTTCTACAAATGCATTAATCCATTTAATAGAAAGTTCTGGTATAATGGCATCCTTTGCACTTTTTATTTTCTTCTGTTGATATTTGATTATGTCACGATTTTCTTTTTCAAGTCATATTTGATTATTTTACGCTGACAATCAATTTTTGTGTTCATTTTCTTAAGAAAATCTCGTCCAAGTATAAATATTCGCAAATGTGTTCTCATTATCACAAATTGATGTGTAATTGCTTTGTCATCAAATTTTATATTTAAAATAATATTTCCTACAATATCTAATTCTTTGCCATCGGGTCCAGAGCACATTTTATCAGGATTTATTATTTCAAGACCTGTATTAACAAACAACAAAAAAAGCCTTTATTTAGGGTCACTGACCCTATACAGGATTCACCAGAGGTATGCATAAGAACAAAGCAGTGAGACAACGGAAATAGCGATATATACAGAGTAAAAAGAGAAAGAAAAAAAAAAAAAAAAAAAAACAAGAAAAGGAAAAAAAAAAAAATAATAATAAGAAAGAGGGAAGCAAGAAATCAACACAAAAAGAGTAGCAGTAAGAAAGTGAGGAGTGAGTATCACTTGGCCTTCTTCTGAGATATGGACTTGTGGAAACCATAAAACGCCGTAGCAATATACTTATTCTGGGTCATATTGTCAATTATTGATGGAAGTGAAGCACAGAGTTGCCCAGTTTTGAGCATAAGGGTTCTTCTTTCTTCTTTCAGAGCAGAGCAATCAAAAATATAGTGAGTGATTTCATTTTGTAGTTTTGAATTACAGAAGGTACAAGTCGGGTCCTCACCGCAGAGCATCTTGGTGTGGTTTTCTCTAAAAAAACTTGAAAGTA
Organism: Cordylochernes scorpioides; assembly: GCA_030710605.1. Taxonomy (NCBI): domain Eukaryota; kingdom Metazoa; phylum Arthropoda; class Arachnida; order Pseudoscorpiones; family Chernetidae; genus Cordylochernes; species Cordylochernes scorpioides. Next base: position 85,872,900 of record CP092876.1, read on the forward strand.
TTCTAACTTGTGCGAGTAGTCTTACAACCGGGAAAGGAAAATCCCCTAAAAGGTATCCCTCCGTCATGAAAGATATGTGAATGTCTTTGTAGTGAGAGTATAGCTTAGATTTATCCATTCTTGTAAGGTCGTTTTGTATAGATTGGTCTGCCGCTGTTTTTAAGAGCCCTGTAATCGCGCTCCTCAGCGTTTCAGGGTCATCACAGGAAACAAGTGCAGGGGATCCATTATCGTTAAGCAGATTAGTGAGCTTTTTAATGAAACCGATGGGTGTGCCCGAAGCATTAGAGAGTTCCCGTGTTCTATTAAAACATATACGTGGCAATCTGTCACTGCTCATATTCAACACCCGCAGCCAATACTTCAGGGTTAATTTTAAGGCTGTTACACTCAATGAGATACGACCGGTTTCTAATCTGATTAGGTAACCTGGAGTGTATCTGGGCAGATTCAGGAACCTACGGATAAATATGTCTTGTATATTGTCCAGTAAGTCTTTATGCTCTGTTGCCCATAATGGAGCGGCATACATCAGGACAGCTCTCAATATTGTATCAAAGAGTTTGATTGATAAATTTATTGACTTTGCTTTTGATTTTATTAATATTGGGTGTGTGGCGTTAATTGCTGTAAGTGCTTTTCCTTTAAAGTAATTTGCCGGGTGAGTAGTTGTTATTGTTGGTGTCAGAGGGAATCCCAAGTATGTATATCTTGAAGTTATTGCTATGGGTTTATCATTCCAGAACCATCTATCCTTATTTGAGGGTTTACCTCCATTACGGAACACCATAATCTTTGACTTGGACTCATTTAGTGTCATTAAGTTCTCATCGAGATATTCTTTCAGTATTTTGATCTTCTTTTGGAGGTTTATCCTGGACTCACCTATAATTGCTATGTCGTCGGCGTACAGCAATAAATGGATATCTCCAAATTCTGGCAAATTTACACTCGGCAGGTCTGAGTTATTATAAATTTCGATTAAGTCCGTGATAAATAATATAAATAGCAGTGGGGAAAGTGGTTCTCCCTGGAGGACTCCCGAGTTTATCTTAATACTTTCCGTAAATGATCCCTTCCATCTGATAGCTATAGTTGCTTGTTCGTAGTAACTTTTGATCGTACTTATGAATTGGTAACTTATGCCTAGGTTGTAAAGTTTTTTCCAAAGTAGTGAGTGGGGTACAGTATCAAATGCCTTCCTTAGATCGACAAAAAAGACATATAGTTTTCCCCTCTTTTTTCTTAATGATAGTTGGATTAAAGTAGTTAGTGTAAATATGTGGTCAATACATGATCTTTCTTTTCTAAATCCCGCTTGGTTTCAAGACCTGTATTAAGAGCTGTACTAAGGTCGACCACTGAAAGATCGGCACCTGTATCAATTAAAGCTTCGCAGATACCGATTCTATCCACGTTAATGTTCATTTTATATTTGGGGTCCATCTTTTTAATTCCATTTACGGTCGACTTGCTTTGACTGACGGACTCAGGCGCGATGCTTAGTTTAAATCTTCTAATGCGGCATATCTATTCCTTGTAGGGATACTCGAGTACGTGCTATTACTTACATCAGCATAGAGCAGAGGTCTCGACTTCTCAGTTCCATTATCCATTCGGATTTCTTCTTCGACCTTGTCTTGTGTAACTATGGGGTCCTCTTCCACAATTCTTACAAACCTGACTCTGCAATACCGCGCTACGTGTCCTGGCTTGTTACACTTGAAACATATTGGTCTCCTGTCTTCTGTCCTATTCCTGTTTGAATTTGGACTCTTATTGTATGTTTTACTTGGGTAGACCGGTTTTGGCTCAGGATTGGGAGTGTAAGATCGTCTAGGGACAGATACCTGGGGCAGAGGCTTGTTCTGGTAGTACCTCGGAGTGGGGGCCTGGGGCTTGGAGGTGTTCTGGTATGGTCTTCTGAACAACGGAGCGTTCTTCCATTGCTCTTGATGATGGGGACGAGGAGAGCGTGGTCCATTATATAGAGCTTTTGATTTTTCTACACGTTCTTGGTAATTCTTTTCAAACAAATCCAGCTTTTTACAAATTTCTAGAAGTTCATTGGTATTTTTAGGAGGGTTTAGGTGAAGGGCAAAAGAGTATTCTTTCTTTAACCCTCCAATAACCCAGTTTATTTTAGTCTCTTCTTCCATTTGGGGGTCGACCTTGTTGCACAGTACAAGGATGTCCTCTGCGAACCTGATTGCAGGTTCATTCCACTGTTGCATCCTGTTTAGTCTCATCTTCAGTTCTTCTTTGTTGGCGTCTGAGGCAAAATCCTCAATTAGGCGGCTCTTGAAATTTTCCCAGCTGGTGAAACTTATCTTGTGTAGGTTCAGCCAGGTTTTGGCGCTACCAATCATATTCATGGCAGCATAACGAGAGATAATGTAGTCTGCCCAATGGTACAGGAAGCCAATTTCTTCAAGAGATTCAATCCATGGGCGAGGGTCTTCTGTTCCATCATACTTGAGGATGTCGATGTTGGGTTCAGGACAACTGGGTCGGAACTTGCATCTCTACCAATTGTTGCACCAGGTTGCGGCTTGGTAGACTCTTCAAACTTGGTCCTCTCCTGTGCTGGGTCTTGCATCTTACCAGAGCGTGTTTCAACCATCCTACAAATATATATAAGCGAATAATGAGATAACTCTACTTTAAGTAGCCTCTAGAATTATTTATTTTATTTCTCACATCAAAGAGAGCAGTGAAGTCACAAGTGTATCTAAATACAAATGAAGATTCTATAATACATATATTCTGTTTATAATACATATATTATGTTTAATAAAATAAATAAATATAAAATATAAATTTGAATTTAATATATATGAAAAATGATATTACAAATTAAAATAAAATAGGTTCATTAGCCATGATGCAACAATATATACAGTAAAACCCCGCTAATATGAACCCTGGATATAGCGAACCTTCCCTTATAACGAACCCAAGGCGAATCCTGATTCCATTCCATTGAAAATACCATCGTTATAACGAACTTTGCGATTTTAAAAATAACGAACTACCCCTATAACGAACCTATTTTCGGTCCCAAAATGATAAAATCTATTTAAAATACTATGCTTATAAAATTTGAAACAACAAAATTTTGAGCATGTTTCAGCTCATGGATCGCAATTTCAAAACAAAAAATTAGCGGCATTGTTTGTTTTCATTTCCATTCTATTTTTGCTGTATGTTGTATAAATTTTTACACATTATACTTTTATTTAATAGAATATCTTTGCATTCGACAATTTTGAAATAGAAGAAAAATACAAATGGCTTCCAAAATAAAGAAAAGAAACAAAGAGTGGCGTTCTAAAAAAAAAATAGTGGCAGCCTTCCCCTTTTAGAAGCGTTCTATATCAAAGTTAACCAAGGCTAAAACATAATTCCAAATAATTTTAAAGCCAGAAATGGTTTGAATGACAGGTTAAAACAAAATTTAATATACACTTCAGAAGAATATGTGGAAACTAGAATTGGAAGAAGAAGAAAAAAAAAAAATCACGTTCCCCCAAGTTCGCCGTGTCTCATGAGCCACAAACAAATTGACTTATAAATTCTCAAAAACTACCACTACAGTTCTATTTTTAGAATGGAATTCTTGTTAGGTATATGACTCATTCAGGGTTCGCGGATATTCCCCCTGGCCGGCAGTTTTACCACTGATTTTGTGTTTGCAAATTGGCGTTTTTTATTCGCAATTTTACCGATCGCGCTATCGTATCAACATGTTTCGCGTCCGATTTTTCTGAATTGGATACTTTTGATTCATCCTCAATTGATTCAGAATACACGGAGCTTTATTCCTTTGATGGAAATAATGATATTTTAAGACAATTCCGATTTTCAAATTTCACTTTTCATTTTCAAACAACAAGGTATTAGAGACATTTTTTCAAATAAAAATAGTTTTATACTATTTGAGATAGATGTTCTAAAATACTCTTATACCTTCTAAATATATAATTAACTAGACGAATGACCCGGGCAACGCCCGGGGTTACCCGATTAAATGTTTTATTCAAACACTATTCGTTACAATTATAAATTGGCGCCGTGGATGTCACTCTTGTGAAACGTCCCGCTCCAAACTTTACAGTCAGATTAGTTACGATATAAATCTTCAAATCGAGCGAGCGTCTATGAATATTTCGATTTAGATCAAGTATTCTAATTATTAAGCGAACACACTATTATTAATAAAATTTTGAGAAGATTTCGATTTTAAACGTATTTATAACCTTGATAGTTTTCCTCGTATTTTTTTACCTATGTATGGAAATTTTGGTTTGAATTAGTGAACTACTGCGAATTTGTATACCGGACATACAAACCAACAAACAAATAAACAAACATACAAACATTCATTTTTATATATATAGAAGAAATAATATAAATGAGTTTTAAAAATTGTTAAAAAAAAATGCATCGGCCGGGAATCGAACCCGGGCCGCCCGCGTGGCAGGCGAGCATTCTACCACTGAGTCACCGATGCGTATACAAAATGGCCATATTTCGGTATTCATTCCATTCCGGATTACTCCGCGTAAAAAAAAAGTTCTTCAAATGAAAAAAAGAAATAGCCAAAAATACTAAGCAAATTGTATCCAAAAATTTTCCTCAGGTTTATAAAAAGCGAAATGCACTATTTGGTACCAATTGGTTCAGTAGTTTTTGAGTTTATCGCGAAACAGACAGACAGACAGACAGAAATTGACTTTTATATATATAGAGATTAGTGTTTAGGTATTTGATTTAATTCATATAGTTGATATAATAGTATATATTTATATTATATTTTTTATAAATTAGTTTTAAAAATTGTAAAAAAAAAATGCATCGGCCGGGAATCGAACCCGGGCCGCCCGCGTGGCAGGCGAGCATTCTACCATTAAGCCACCGATGCTTTAAAAAAATGGCCATATTTAGGTATTCATTCCATTCCGGATTAGTCCGCGTAAAAAAATAGTTCTTCAAATTAAAAAAAGAAATAGCCAAAAATAATAAGCAAAATGTAGCCAAAAATTTTCCTCAGGTTTATAAAAAGTGACATGCAAAATTTGGAACCAATTGGTTCAGTAAGTTTTGAGTTTATCGCGAAACAGACAGACAGACAGGAATTGACTTATATATATATAGAGATAATGTTTCGCCTAGGGGATTTGGCTTAATTTTTAAATAATACATAGGTTTATATATAAGCATGTATGCTAATGTAAAGAAGAACCTATTAACAAATGACTTCTTTTGATATTCAGCATTACTGTAAAGAAATAGGTCAATTTAGGGAATTAAAACAAAGTGGCCATTATTAAGTGGCTGCCTTTTCCTGTTTGTATGGCTTTTTTTTAATTATACGGTCTAAAAATTTAGAAAAATTTTTAAAAATGGCCAAACCGTGACATAGTGAACTGTGGCTATAGTGAACCAAAAGCTCTGTCCCATTGGGGTTCACTATAGATTACTGTGTATTATTACCAAAATTTTGCACTATTTGTCAATTTGAAGTTGGTCTTATTACCTTATTTCACAAATACAGTAGAACTTCCATGAGAGGACACTCGCACTAGAGGACACCTATTTACAAAGAACAGTTTCATCAACAAAATTATTATTTTTTCTATTTAACAAATCTTTGGCAAGAGGACACCTCTCTCTCTAAAGGATACTTTTAGATGTTGTCCTTTAATCCAATAATATTTATACAAAAGTGACCTCTCATTGTATAGCTACAAGACCAATATCCAAATATATTAATTATGTGTGATGTTTTTTTTTTTAGCTTTATCACCTCTCATTGTGCACTTATACAAGGTCAAGGAGACTGAATTCATGGACTAGGGCAGGGTTGGGGTCCTGTCTTGAGGTCCCAGAGGTGGTCTGTGTCAAAGCCTCTTGTGGGAAGGTCTTGACATCCTCCTGCAAAAGGAGCAGTCTTGTATGGCTGCCAGTTTGAGCCTGGAAATACAGGTTGCTGCCTGTCTCCCACATTCCAGAATAGCTCCAGGCTTTTGTTACCAATGATGGAATGTTTGACTCCTATACTTTTGCCTTGATGTTTCTTTTTTGTAGGCATTTGAAAGAGTCAAAATCAAGGTCTGAGTTAGGCATTGCTACTAATTTTTCAATCGCATCTGCTGTGTTCTTCAGTCCTATGTGGGATCCACTGCAAGGTGATTTCTGTGTCTCTGCGAAGCTTGTAATACAAAAGAACATAGAATCCATTAGTGCACGACCCAAAAGACCTGTGCAGTTGATGGCTGCCACACCCCACTTTGCCCACTCACATAATAATTTCCAGTAGAAGCCAACACTTCTGTTTGCTCCCAGAACCAAGTGTTCTGTAACAGTAATGGCAAATGTGGGGTAATTGATACTGTTGTCTTATTGTTCAACAGTTACATTGTGATGAAGGAAGTGCAGTATTAGAATTGAACCAGTGAATGGGCCAAACTCAAGTTGACTAAACCAATTAGGTACTTTTGGATTATAGATTAGAAAGAAAAGGGAATAAGACCAAATCCAAATAAATGAATAGTGTGTGACATTTCGGTAACAGCATTATTACCATCATCAGACAAAAGTGACTGAATTTGTCTGATAATGGTAACAATGCTATTACTGAAACATCACACACTATTTTAATTTGAATTTATTCTGATTAGCTTTTGTTTCAGAACACCATGTAGCATGGAAACACCCGTCAATCCAAGGAAGTGATAGATACAACACAGAGACTGAAAATTCCACAGTGATACCATTATAATGTGAGAGGATCCTCACCTACTGATGGATCAATCCAAGGAAGTGATAGAGACAACATGACACAGTGATACCATTATAATGTGAGAGGATCCTCACCTACTGATGGCACCAGGGCTGACGTCACCTCACCAGGCCAGGACCTCTTGTTCCCTCCAGGTGGCTCCTCCTCCCTGTCTGAGCCCTCGGAGTCTGTGTAGATGGCATTGAGGCAGGCCAGGCTGCTCATGGCATGTATCTACAGACACAAGGATATGCTTACTTTCCTTGCTAAATACACATAATTACAGCTCTTATACTGTTATATATAGGTACAATATTATAGATTAATACAAACCTTCAGTATCCAGCCTTCAGTGTAACATATAAAAACAGAATCATCCAATACAGTATTAGAGCTCTAAAGAAGCGGTCTGGTAGATTGAATTGGTGAAACTGCTGGGAGGGTTCACTACTGATGAGCCAAGCCCTCTTAATATTTTTCATCACAGTAAAGACAGTAGAAGTTTGATTTATTTTGTGAAACGAAACATTCGCTTCTTAATGTCTTCATTCGTTATATATTTTATAGATTATAAACACAAGGTATTAAGACCAAATCCAAATAAATAAATAGTGTGTGACATTTCAGTAACAGTGATGATACCATTTCAGTACTTTTGTCTGATGATAGTACAGAGGGTGTTCACACTTATAGGAAACAAGTTTTATTATAAAATATCAAAAATTGACACCATATTTGAAAATTTTCAAATGTTCTATTTGAAAGCCTTTATGTTTATTTACAGAACGGCACCTGATTTTCCACGATAGCAGACACTTTCTGATCATGGTCATACTCAAAAGATCCCATTCTTCCTTTACCACTTTCCAGAGACCTTCAATTGTCCTAGGGTGTCTCTTTCCAAGTGCTCTTTTAAGGCATCCAAAAATGCAAAAATCCATCGGGGCTAAATCAGGAGATTTTACAGGGGTTCTGTTCTTTGGAATAGTGTTGATTCCTGTTCTTTGCCTTATAGCTTCCAAATAAGCTTGGGTTGAAGATGAGGTATGACTTGTGGCGTTATCATGGTGAAACCAGACTTTGTTGCTCTGTTTTCCATAGATAGAGGAAAAATATCATTTAAAAATATAGGTTCTAAAATGTTGTTTTGATAGTACTCCGAGTTTATTTTGGCATTTCTTTCAACTTTTCTTATTTTTAATTTTCCTTCATATGATATACCGCATGCCACCATAAATCCTTTGGGGTAACTTTCGGCACATTCCTTCAACCAAATTGGCCTAGATTTTTCCACCCTTTTTTGATAATATATAGCTCTTTTTCTGTCGCAATCGGTTAAATATACACATGCTTCGTCATATGTAACAATAAATTTCTATCTATCAGCAGCCAAGAAATTTTCATAAAAATATCTGCTGATAGTGTCGCTGACGAATATGGCTCTGAAACAATTTGTGAACCGCATGTTTTTTGTAGCTTTTAGGCCTAAATCTTTATTTATTATTTTATTTATTGTTGACACTGATGTTCCTATTAATTTGGCTATATCTCTTTGTGGCATAGGATTTTCTTTTGTAATATATTTTTTCACTTTTTTTTGACAGTTGCAGGAGTTCTCACGGATATAGGGTGATAATCTTTTGTCCATTTCTCCGTAGGTGCTTTGAATAAAAACTTGATATTTTTGTCGTGAATAATATTATAAATACCTTTTTTAGAAATGTTGATATCATCTTGTTTGCATATTTTAATTTTGTCCAAATAGGTAAGATTAGCTCTGGAAAGTGGTAAAGGAAGAATGGGATCTTTTGAGTATGACCATGATCATAAAGTGTCTGTTATCGTGGAAAATCAGGTGCCGTTCTGTAAATAAACGAAAAGGCTTTCAATGCTGTTACCGAAACGTCACACACTATTTATTTAGATATTGTATTATTATTTTTTTTTTTGTGTTGAAAATATTGCTTTAGAATTCAATTATATAACCAACGTGTAAAAATGGTATTTCTCCACAAATTGTTACTTTGTGATGTGAGTCTGTTAACCTCCAACACTCCAGGTCAAACATAAGTGAAGCCATGGCACAATTTGGATTATAAACACAAGGTATTAACATCAAATCTCCAAATGTGTGGCATTTCAGTACTTTTGTCTGATGATGGTAACAACGCTGTTACTGAAACATCATACATTATTTATTTATTTGGATTAGGTCTTATTACCTTGTAACTATAATCTATAATCCAAATTGTGCTTTATCATACTTCATTAAAAGTTATAGAATAAAAGTGACCAAAATATTTTAAAATTTTCAGCTTATTGCTTATACAGTAGAACTTCCTCCCTGTAAAGGAAACCAAATTGTCCGTTAGGAAGGTGTCCCTCTTACTGGAGAGTTGCTAAATAATAAAAATGATAATTTTGCAAATGAAAACTGTCCTTTGTAGAGAGGTGTCTACTAGCAGGGTGTTCGCTAAAATGAGGTTCTACTGTATTTTATTTGAATTTTAACCTGCTTGGGTTCTAAAATTTAATGATAATTTAAATTTCATTTTAAATAGAGGCATTTTAGATATATGAATTTCACTTGGAATGAGATAAACCTATATAACTGAACCTAATTTTTATTAACTGGAGAGAGGTTTGGACTTTTGAATGGCAGAGCATTCAAACAACCTCCTTAGTAATGTAGAATAAAATTTAAAAAAAAAAAACAAGTTATCAGAAATGATAAATTTGGATTATAAACACAAAGTAATAAGACCAAATAAATAAGTAGTGTGTGATGTTTCAGCGTTGTTACCATCTTCAGACAAAAGTACTGAATGTTACCGAAACGTCACACACTATTTATTTATTTGGATTTGGTCTTGAACTTATCAGAAGGATGGGGAGAAAATCTTGAAACATCACAAATACTGAAAGTGGTTTATTTAAACTGGTCTCTGTCATCAGAGCTGTCTACAAGCTTGATACCCTAAAATGTGATTGAGTGGAGATAAGAAAGAAGAAGACCATACAAGGTGTCCTGTGGAACTGGTCAGTGACCAAAGTGTCTTCTTTTTTTCATGTTTGTGGCAAAAATGATCTTTTTTATTATTAAAAACACAAGGTAATAAGACCAAATCCAAATAAATAGTGTGTGACGTTTCAGCATTGTTACCATCTTCAGACAAAAGTACTTTGGATTACATTGGACACGACAACAACAAAAGTACTGAATAAATATTTAAAACATACTGTGGTAAAATTTCTCATTCAGTACTTTTGTCTGATGATGGTAACAACGCTGAAATGTCACACTATTATTTGGATTTGGTCTTATTACCTTGTGAATAAGCTAACTGTAATGTCCAAGAAGAAAGGATAACAAGACATCAGGTTACCTCTCAATTGTGAAACCACACACCGAGTTATTTGGAACATTTGAAAGAAGACCCCACACACTGTGAGGTGATTCAAAGAGATTGCTCTTTTAAAGAATGATCCCAGAAAAAATAAGCAGCAGCTGGTATGAACTGAACCTTTCTACACAATTGAAAACTTTATTGACTTCTGGTCACAACAGAAAAATAAATGTTGAATAAAATTAAATTAGTTACAAAAATATATTTTTATATATAGTAGAACCTCCATGAGAGGACACTTGCACTAGAGGACACCTCTCTACAAAGGACAGTTTTAATTTATAAAATTACCATTTTTTACTATTTAGAACCTCTCTGGTAAGAGGATTCACTGCCGGGAAGAGTCACAGACTGTGGACAACCTCCTCTTCTCCTGTCCATCTTTTATGCTACACAGACTACAGACAGTACTTGGAGTACAAGACTTCAGCCCTGCTTCCTGACTCAGCCTGGAACTACCTGGTTCACCGCAGTCCTCCCCATGACTAGACTTCTAGCCCGGGTAGTTGGTGGTTTATGTTCCAGGAGTTACCTCTATTTTCTCTCTCTCTAAGAGGACACCTCTCCCTAAAGGACACTTTGGCTCTGCAATTATTTGTCCTTTACAGGGAGTTTGTTCTACTGTATATGATAGATGGACTTCAACAGACTCAACAGTTCCAAGCCCTACCTTGATATCCCAGTGGAAGCTCTGTACTTCAGACAAACAACAACATTTAGAACATCTCAGGAGGAAGAAATATCTTTATTTTACGGGGCTGCTAAACAGAATTGATGATAAAAACAAGGTGATAAGACCAAATCCAAATAAATAGTGTGTGACATTTCAGCGTTGTTACTATCTTCAGACAAAAGTACTGAATGAGAAAATATATCACAGCATGTTTTTAATAGTTACTGTTATCAAGTGTGTACACAAGATAACTAGTAACTATTTAAAACATGCTGTGGTAAAATTTCTCGTTCAGTACTTTTGTCTGAAGATGGTAACAACGCTGTTACCAAAATGTCACACACTATTTATTTATTTGTATTTGGTCTTATTAACTTGTGTTTATAATCTATGATACAAATTGTGCCTTATCAGAATGGATGATTTTTGAGCCCCGATGGACACATAAAGTGGAATATATACAAAGCACTATGTACATTGTACTGTTGGAGGGGAAGGGTGGCCATTCTAACATACGTCTCAAGCCATTGAATATGGAAATGTAGCTTGGCACCTGCAGCTCCAGAACACATTTTGGCTTGTACTAAACAGGACCTTTGGGAGAGGCCACTGCTTATCATCAAACAGCTCGAGGAGCATGGACTCACGGAATTTGTGTAATCTTGGTACTAAAGCACATTTTGTCTCTGGTACTAGGTCCTTTACAGAGAAGAGGTACAATAAACTATGGCTTTCTAAACACAAAGTAATAAGACCAAATACAAATAGACATGTGGTGCACTTAGAGTAAAAGCAGCCGCTAACTACATGCCATGATATCATGGTCTGTACCACATGCACTAGGGATAATAATTTTTTTTTTCTCATTATAATCATACACTTTTGTCTGATGATGGTAACAACGCTGTACCATGGTCTACAAAAAATAGTTGTTTTTTTAAAATATATTTTATTTTTTTGAAAATAGAGCAATCCATAAATAAATCTTTAATTAAAAAGACATACGAGGTATGTTCAAAAAGTATCGCGAATTTTGAATTTTCGCGGGTTACGTATATTCGAATTTCGATCTTTTTGTGGCTTTATGTTGGTACTCATGTCTCTCACTTATGCCGACAAGCTCGGCCATTTTGAATGTTCACTTAATTGTTGACAGCTGCTTTGCTTGCAGGTGTTTTGGATCGTCTTCGATTTTTACCTATTAAAAAAAATGGATCAAAGAACCTGTATCAAATTTTGTGTGAAAAACGAAATTAAGTGCGCGGATGCATTCAGAATGTTGACTGTGGCATACGGAGAAGCTACCTTGGACCGAAGCAACGTTTATCGGTGGTACAAAATGTTCTCAGAAGGCCGAGAAGATATGAACGACGAAGAGCGTGCCGGACGCCCGAGCACTTCAACAACAGACGAAAAAATTAATGAAGTGGAGAAAATGATATTGGCCAATCGTCAAATCACCGTTAGAGAAGTTGCTGAGGACCTAAACATATTGATTGGCTCATGCCATTCGATTTTTATCAATGATTTGGGCATGAGACGGGTCGCCGTGAAATTCGTACCAAAATTGCTCAATTGCGACCAAAAACAGCATCGTATGAACATTGCTAATGAGATGTTGTACTCTGTCCGCGACGACCCAAATTTGCTCCAGAGGGTCATAACTGGTGACGAAGCGTGGGTTTATGGTTATGACGTGGAAACCAAAGCTCAATCATCTCAATGGAAGCTGCCGCACGAACCAAGACCGAAAAAAAGCGCGCCAAGTTCGGTCGAATGTGAAAGTTTTGCTGACAATTTTCTTCGATTGCAGGGGCGTGGTGCATCATGAGTTCTTGCCACAGGGTAGAACGGTCAATAAGGAATATTACCTGCAAGTTATGCGCAATTTGCGCAAAGCAATCCGCCAGAAATGCCCGGATTTGTGGAAGAACAAAAATTGGCTTTTGCACCACGATAACGCCCCTGCTCACACATCGTTGCTTGTGCGCGACTTTTTGGCCAAAAACAACACACTAATGATGCCGCAGCCACCATATTCCCCAGATCTGGCCCCCTGTGACTTTTTCTTGTTCCCTAAACTGAAGAGGCCCATGAAAGGACGACGTTACGCTACGCTTGACGAGATAAAGACGGAATCGAAGGAGGAGGAGCTGAAAAAGATTTTTTAAAATGATTTTTTTGAAGTGCTTCGAAGATTGGAAAAATCGTTGGCACAAGTGTATAATATCTCATGGAGATTACTTTGAAGGGGACAAAATAGGTATTCATGAATAAATAAATAATTTTTGAAAAAACACAAAAGTCGCGATACTCTTTGAACACACCCTCGTATATTGGATTAAAAAAAATTATTTTACCAATATTTCAGTTGGCTGAACACCAACCTTTATCAAGGTGTTATAACATTTTTGTGTGTGTCAACAACAAACTCAGCGCCACAGTTTGTTGTTGACACACATTAAATATGTTATAACACCTCGATAAAGGTTGGCGTTCAGCCAACTGAAATATTGGTAAAATAATTTTTTTTAATCCAATATATGCCTTTTTTATTAAAGATTGTATTTTATAATATTGTTTGATAAACCAGTGTAATGTAATAAGGTTTATGCAAAAATGCTTACTTAACATTGTTTTCAATTATTTCTGTATTTATCCCAATACTAAAAAAATGGCTGTCACGCAGAAACTATGGGTGATGGAAATTTCTGATTTGATTTTTTGAGTTCAGCATGAAAAGTTACACTAGAAACACCATCAGGTTCTCTTGGGCAAAAATGTTGTTGAACAGTGTAATCTATAATTGTGCTGCCTTATCAAATATGTCTTTCTAATATATTCATACACTCTCACCTAATAAACACAAGGTAATAACACCAAATAAATAGTGTAAGAGGGTGAGTCCTCGACATTTGGCCCAATCTGAGACTAAGCTTCTCATTGGTCGTGACGTCACGGTGACGCGCGATGTAAACAAAGGTTATGATTGGTTCATTGTTTTTTTTTAACAAGATTTAATTGTTAATATTTTAAATACCTGTGATTAATTTATATTGTCCCTATATATTTTTTGTCTAAATGGCCTTCTATTTTAAAATAGAAATTTATTTGAAAATAATTTAGCGTAATTGTAAACACGTGTGTGTTATGAATACACGCGATGTTAATACCTTGAAGGCAATGGTGTCAGATACTTGTCAAGTACATTGCATTTGTCACTGAATGTCATTCAGTAATTTTGTCTGAAGATGGTAACAATGCTGTTATCGAAACGTCACACAC
>CP092876.1:85887148-85907280 GCA_030710605.1 Cordylochernes scorpioides
TATTTATTTATTTGGTCTTATTACCAAGTGTTTATAATCCAAATTGTGCCTTATCACTCTCACCTAATGTTTTTTTTTTTTTGCTTATCCCTAGTACACGTGGTACAGGCCATGATAATCATGGTGGGTAGTTAGCGACTGCTTTTTACTGTAAGTGCACCACATGTCTACACATGTGAAAGCAGTTCGACTTTGCACTTACAAATGTGCCAGAGCCCCGTTTGGTTACTTGCACTCGCTGGTGGGGTTGGACTTTTGCAAGAATCGGGGGGCCATTGGAGCATTTTTTTTTTTTTTTTAAACAGAAAAAATGGCTAATGCGGGAATCGAACCCGGGTCCTAGTGGTCGAAAACCAAACGGTTTAACCAGCCTTCCACCGTCCCCCTCGCCTAATGTAAATTACTAATTAACAATTAGATGTAACAACAATGATGTAAATGTACAATTATAGATTAGAACTACAACCACCTGTGCTGTGTGTTGACTTGTTCCATTATATGTATGTTCCATTATATGTATGTTCCATTATATGTATGTTCCATTATATGTATGTTCCATTATATGTATGTTCCATTATATGTATGTTCCATTATATGTATGTTCCATTATATCTATGTTCCATTATATGTATGTTCCATTATATGTATGTTCCATATGTATGTTCCATTATATCTATGTTCCATTATATGTATGTTCCATTATATCTATGTTCCATTATATGTATGTTCCATTATATCTATGTTCCATTATATGTATGTTCCATTATATGTATGTTCCATTATATGTATGTTCCATATGTATGTTCCATTATATCTATGTTCCATTATATGTATGTTCCATTATATGTATGTTCCATTATATCTATGTTCCATATGTAAATACCTGTTTTCTTTCCTCTCTCCACTTCTTCCATCCATATTTCCAATTTTTTTTTTCTCATTTTCCATAGGATCATTCAAATAATAATCTGTATATATTTACCATGTGTATATAATCTTTCTCCATTTTTAGCCCTTTGTATATTTCCCACTTTCATAGGTTTCTCCGTCTTGTAACCCCAAGGAGAATCCTCTGTAAGACCTGTGTGTCTTAATAAAGGTTTGTGTGTGCGTGATTAGAACTACAAGGCAATAACACCAAATAGTGTGACAGTTTGGTAACAGCGTTGTTACCATCACTCAGTATTTTACAATGCTGTTACGTCACACACAATTTATTTGGTCTTATTACTTCAATAAGTCTCACATATAGTTTACTACAACTCTCTGTAAAGGACAACACCTAGTTGCAGAGCCAAAGTTTCCTTTAATGAGAGGTGCCCTCTTTTCAAAGTTGCTAAATATTAGCGACTATCGGACGTGCGTCGCTTGGCTCTGCTAACTCCGGTAAGCTTTGTTTATAAAACTTCTTCCTTGCCTGTTATAAAACTAAAATTTTATATATAAATAGCTTAAATCAAAAATAATATTAACTTTTGATCGGCAATTGCTGTTTGAATTTTCGAAGGTTTATTATTAAATATGTAAAAATTTGAAAATGAATGATCTAATTGTAGAACGATTAGATGAACTATGCAAATATTTTACGGATAAATTTGATAACAATCAAAAAACATTAAATAAACAAGATATAGGATATTTAAGGGGAACAATAAAACAGATAAAGGATAATATAACAGAATCACTTAAAATTGATCAGAAAATAAACAAAATCGAAGAATGTATGCAAAATAACTTTACGGTTATCAATAACGATTTATCAAAGATAATTGGGAAGAGTTTAAGTAAAGATTCGTATGCAGAAGTGGCTAAAAATAAAGATTACTTACTTACACAAAAAGTACGACAAAATACTAAGGAACAAACCATTTTTATAACAGCTAATGAAAATCAAGCAATATCACAGGTACAACAAAAGGTAAATGAGGGTATCAAATTTCTTAGACAAGAGGGCAATAAAACAATAATCAATAAAATAATAAATACAAGAAAAGGAACGATCCTTAAACTGCCTAATGATCAGAATATAGACCAACTGATTGAAAGTTTCAAGAAGCTTGACGAAATCAACCAAATCAGCAAAATATATAAGCCAAAACTAAGAGATCCTACAATTTTGGTTAAGTCGATTAGCAAAATAACAGATCTAACAAATTTGGCAACGATAATCTGTGAGATGAACCCAGAACTTGCTGGGCTAAATAATGAGATCAAGGTCTTATTTCCTATTAAATCTGTAAAGGCTGAGCAAGATGTAGTTCTGAGGGTCTCCCCGGGGGCCTATGCTATTATTAAAAACTTGGCAAAATATATACTGATATCCAACGGTGCGATATTAGGGACAAAGTGCATGTTGATCAATGTCAAAACTGTTATTTATTCCACCCTGGACATCGGACCAGAAACTGCCCAAATATAAAGAAATGTGTAAAATGTAGAATGGAAGGACAGCATCACTGCTCCGAAATAATAAGATGCAGCAATTGCTGCAAGCACCCATATTTTAAGAACGGAAATTTAGATCATAAACCAAATACCCAAGCATGCCCGATCTACGAAAGAGAGATTAAAAACACGATGCAGCGTACCGATTACTCAACAATTCAAGAAGAGGAGAACAAGAATTAAAACACCATTTGAATGCATATGAATGGAAGAAACACAGCTACTGATAGAATTAAAATTATTCAACAAAATGCTAGGAAAAGCAATACCTGCATGAGTGAACTATATTCATCCAAAAAATTCATAAACACAGACTTAATTCTGATTCAGGAGCCTTATAAAATAAAAGAAGATATAATTTTTCCAGGAAACAATATAATATATCATCAGGAAAACAGTCCAAATATAAATACAGCAATAATTGTTAGAAACAATGCGTTACAAATTAAACTAATAAAAGAATTCACTAACTCCTTCGCCACAACCATTTCTATACAAACAGAAAGTAAGAAAATTGCTATATCAAATATTTATATTCACCCCAATTCTATGAGAAAGGAGCACGAAACATTCTTCAGATCACTAACTGAAACATTTATAAACACGCCCCTAATTATAAGTGGTGACTTTAACGCCAGATCGCCATTATGGTAGGATTCTACAAAAAATTACAATGGGCATAGATTGATCCCCATCATTGACGAAACGAACTTAATCATACATAATAATAAATCCACTACATGCCGAAATGCTAGTGTGATTGATCTGACGCTGACTAACAAACAAGCAATAGCAGCTATCAGAGACTGGCACACAGAACAAATATCGCAGATCTCTGATCATGTAGCAATAATCTATGAAGTACATATAACTGACAATTTCACCACAGCTACTAATTATTCCACATGGAAATTCAGTGAAGAAAAGGCGAACTGATCAAATTTTGCCCAGAATTTCATTAAAATAGATCAAAATAATATTGAAAACTTTTTAGAGACAGCAAATACAAGGAAAGACGTCGATAGCGCGGTAAAAGAACTTTCGAACACGCTCATTGAAGCAGCGTATAATACTCTTAAACTAAGAAAAAACAAACAAATAAAAAACAACATAAACAGATGGTGGAACGCGGACTTGACACGCCTTGAGAGCTATTGTAAATACCTCCGTAACTCCTATTATCGGGCGAAAAATCCCTCTATCCATATTCAACAACAGTATAAAAGTGCAAGAAACAAATACGTCAGGGAAATAAATAAGGCTAAAAGAATGTCTTGGAGGTTTTTCTTAGAGGACATCTGTTGGAATAGCGATCAAAATTGGCGTGGAGCATTGGGGGATCGACCAATCAACGGCCGCGGCGGCGCTGCGGTCGACGTCAATATATATAGTCTTTGTCTCTCGCCTTTATATATATACTTGCCTTTAAAATTTTGCTACTTTAACATCTTGTTTTAAGTTACTTTGTTTAATAAATAATCTTTTTATTCCTTGATTCAATCTCAAACTTCAACAGGTTATGGGCCCAGCACGCTTCCACTGCGCCTAAAAGGATTAACCGCCAGCAGTGAGTAAGCCTTTGTTTTGCTCGAAGTTTAGGCGTCAACTGCCAACCATAACCCTAGTTTCTTTTTGTCGTTGGCCGATTCCAAGACAAAGAAGATGAGCGAAGATTGTCTTTCAAGGATTAAAGTTTTTAATGGTGAAAACTTTTCACTATGGAAATTCCAATTCAGGCTTCTTTTGGAACAACAAAAATTACTAGAATTATTGGAAGGCTTAGAAATAAAGCCGAATGTTGTTTCCTCCGACAGTAACTCTGAAAGTTCACTACAGAATTGGAAATCAAAGGACGTTAAGGCAAGGATGTTATTATCACAGGCAATCGAATTAAAGTTTCTTCAGCCCCTGATGAACTGTACTTCCGCTTCACAAATGTGGCAGAAATTACTTGCTATTCATGAACAAAAATCCTAATTTACTATTGGCCTACTTTGGCAACAATTCTTCGATGCACGATTGACATCGGAAACAATAAGTGATTACATAGCAAAAATTGAAAATATTTCTGCACAAATTTCACATATGGGCGGAACCATAACGGAAGATCAAAAGGTAGCAAAAATTTTAAATACTTTGCCTTCGAGTATGCGCTACTTTGTTGCAGCGTGGGAATCGTTAGATCCGAAAGCTCAAACTCTTAACAATTTAACTGCAAGACTTTTGATTGAAGAAACAAGGAATCAACAAAGCGGTTCTTCTAAACAAGACGAGGCCTTATTACACAGGCAAGCACGAACGAAGCCTAAAGATACACAACGTTCTTTTCAAGATGCCAAGAAGAACACTAAATGCCACTATTGTCACAAAATTGGACATTGGAGCCGCGAATGTAGAAAAAGATTAGCTAATGAGAAAAATAAATCCAAAAATCTTCATGATTCAAAAGGAAGTTCAAGTGATTATGGACTTATTTTGTGCGATAATCAAGTAGAGCCCAATGATATTTGGTATGCTGACAGCGGTGCAAGCTGCAGCATGACATTTCGACGAGAGTGGTTCAAGACCTACACGCCGTTCACCAGTGATCATCCAATCTACTTGGGAGACAACTCGACACTACTTGCAGAAGGCATGGGAGACATCGAGATTCAAGCCTACGTCGCCGGTGGATGGTACAATACGTACATAAGAAATGTGCTCTACTCGCCGCAACTAAAGAAAAATTTGTATAGCCTTTCTACGTCCACAAGAAGAGGATTCAACGTCATTATCAAACATGACAAGCTACAGATCTTCATGGATAATGACCTAAAAGCCGTAGGAGTGCGTCATGACGGCCTCTACAGGATGCTCTTCAAGGTTACGTCATCATCACAAGGATACATCACCAGCGAGAACAAGCTTCAGTTGTGGCACGAGAGACTTGCGCATCTTCCAGTTGCTACACTTCGAGAGATGGCGACCAAAGGATTGGTGGATGGTCTGCAGCCTCAAGATTTAGAGGGAGATTTTTTCTTCTGTGAAGGATGCCAACTTGGAAAAGCCCATAGAAAGTCGTGCTATCCCTCAGATGGCAAAAACTACCAGCTAGGTGAGTTTATTTATGCTGATATTTGTGGCCCAATGCAGACTCAATCATTAAGTAAATATCTGTATTTCTGCTTATTTAAAGATTACTTTAGTGGTTATCGCCATATTTATTTTATTAAAAACAAATCAGATGTGCTAGATATATTCAAAGAATATGCTACTCTTATCTATACCCAAACTGGAAATAAGATAAAAGTTCTTAGGACTGATAATGCGCTAGAATTCAAAAGCGATAATTTTGCAGATTTATGTAAAAGATTTGGGATAATTCACGAGTTCACTGCACCTTATGTGCACGAACAGATAGGACGTATAGAAAGAGACAATCGTACGATTCAGGAAGCAGCCAGGTCCATGCTAAATTCACGAAATCTTCCAGGATTTTTTGGGCTGAGGCATGTAACACAGCAACTTATATTCTAAATAGAAGTGCGACTAAGCAAACCCCTGGAACGACACATTATGAACTTTTCTTTGGCACAAAGCCTAATGTAGCTAACTATAAAATATTTGGCTGTAATGCTTATATGCATATTCCCAAAGAAAACCGTAAAAAGTGGGATAATAAATCGATAAAACTTATGTTTTTAGGTTATGAGAATACAAGCAAAAATTTTAGATTATGGGATTAGAAAACTAGAAAAATAAGAATTTCTAAAGATGTCACATTCGATGAGAAAGCTACTCCACATTCAGATAGAGAATCTACCAAACCGAAAGAAATAATATTTCAGATTAACAGCGCTCCGGATGAATCACCAGTTGCAACAACAAACATCCCAGTGCAGGAAATGCTGCCAGTATCCAATATCAGTTCGCATATCCAATGATAACACGCTCTAAAGTTTCGAATAGCCAATGTAACTTTGCGCTCGCTGATGAACCCAGTAACTATATAGATGCAATAACAAGTTCAGATTCAGAAGATGGAAATTAGCCATGGATGAAGAGATTGATGCATTAAATAAAAATAAAACATGGACTTTAGAACGTTTGGCAGATGGTCATAAACCTATCGGTTGTAAATGGGTTTATAAAATTAAAACGGAGTCCGGTGGTACAATTCAACGGTTCAAAGCCAGATTAGTTGCAAAAGGCTATTCTCAAATCAAAAATGTTGACTATTTCGATACGTTTAGCCCAGTAGTCAGGTATGATTCGTTACGCATTCTTTTATCACACGCTGCTTCTGAAAGGATGTTTCTTAAGCAATTCGATGTAAAGACAGCTTTTCTCAATGGCGAATTAGAGGAACTTGTTTATCTTGAACAACCAGAAGGCTACAAGAGAGATGATAATAGCTGCTATAGATTACATAAAAGTCTGTATGGTCTGAGACAATCTTCTAGAAATTGGAATAAGAAATTTACCAATTTTTTGTATAGCCATAATTTCAAAACATCAGACGCCGACCCGTGCATTTTCATTGGAACACACAATGATTCAAATGTTATCTTAGCTCTCTATGTTGATGATGGAATTATTCTATCTAAAGATAAAGAGGCAATAGCTATTATAATGGATGAGTTAGAACACGCATTTGATATTACATCTGGAAGTGTTAACTTTTTTGTTGGGCTACAAATTGAGCAGTCAGAAGATAGAGCAAGTATTTTCATTCACCAGTCATCATATATTGACAAAATTTTGAGTAAATTTAATATGGCTGACTGTATTCCTGCTTCAGTGCCTATGGATCCTTCTGTCATCTTAACAAAGCAGGACTGTCCTACTCCAGAACAAAAGGAAAAGATGCCTAAATTCCCTTTTCGAGAAGCTGTTGGATCCCTTATGTTTGCATCATGTGTTTCACGTCCAGATATCACTTATGCAGTTTCACAAGTGAGTAAATTCCTAGAATATCCAGGACCTGCACATTGTACAACAGTGAAGAATATTTTCCGTTATCTGAAAGGCACTCCACACATGGGAATTCTCTTCACTGGACAAGACCAACTTGTTGGCTACTCTGATAGTGATTTTGCTCGTGATGTTGACTCCAGAAAAAGTACGACTGGTTATGCCTTCATGATGAACGGAGGAACTGTTTCTTGGGCAAGCCAACGACAACCAATTATCGCACTTTCAACCACCGAAAGTGAATACATCGCTGCCTGCAGTGCTGCTAAGGAATTGATTTGGATCAGAAGACTTCTACAGGGCATCGGCTGTGATATTACTAAAGAAACTGAACTTTATATCGACAACCAAGCAGCAATAAAACTTGTTGAAAATCCAGTATTCCACAAACGAACGAAACATATTGATGTTCGCTACCACTTCATTAGATCCAAACATGAAGAAGGTGAACTTAAAGTGCATCATGTTTGCAGCTCAGAACAGCTAGCTGATATAATTACTAAACCTCTTCCACGAAACAAATTCCACTACTTAAGAGGTCTACTGAACATTTTGGATCGAGAGGGAGTGTTGGAATAGCGATCAAAATTGGCGTGGAGCATTGGGGGATCGACCAATCAACGGCCGCGGCGGCGCTGCGGTCGACGTCAATATATATATAGTCTTTGTCTCTCGCCTTTATATATATACTTGCCTTTAAAATTTTGCTACTTTAACATCTTGTTTTAAGTTATTTTGTTTAATAAATAATCTTTTTATTCCTTGATTCAATCTCAAACTTCAACAACATCAAATCAAAAAACCCATATGGAAATTTATACAGGGTATACAAAAATATTAAAAACGGTTCTAACCGAAAGGGCATTTTGGAAATCTTAGAAGTGAATAAAATGAAGAACGATTCCAGAAGACAACACAGTAGAAATTTTTGAACAACCTTTCCCCGATGATAGAGATAATGAAGACACAACCTTCCACAAAAACATAAGGAACTATACTTTAGGATTTCATAATAAAGAAAATATAATAATAACGCCCAATGAAGTAAATGGTATAATTGATGAGCTAAACTCAAAGAAAACGCCTGGAATTGATAATATTTCTAACAATATGATAAAACATACTAAACAACTAATAGTTCCAATACTGGTGAAACTTTTTCAAAAATGCTTAGATTTAAATTATTATCCGAATGAATGGAAAAAATCTGAGGTAATAATTATTCCCAAACCAGGTAAAACAGATATGAAAATTTATAAAAGCTACAGACCCATTTGTCTCAACTCAAACATTTCCAAAATATTTGAAAAAATAATTAACAACAAACTAATAAAATTTTATGAAGACTCGAATCTGCTTAACAATCGTCAACATGGATTTAGAAGATCAAGATCTACTATCTCTGCATTAAATGAAATTATCAAAATAGCTCTAGAACATAAAAACAAAGAATATACAGCTATAATCGCAGTTGATATAAGTGGAGCGTTCGACAATGCATGGTGGCCGATGGTGCTGAAAAGACTAGATGAGGACAACGTTCAAGCTTCAATAATAAAACTACTACAGTCTTTTCTTAATAATAGAAGAGTGAGATTTAGATACTCATCAAATGAAACCCACAAAAAATTAAGCAAGGGATGTCCACAGGGTGGGCCTATATCCCCTACAATATGGAATATTATTCTAAACGATTTATTGAATAACTATTCAGAATCAAACAGTGAAATCATTGCTTATGCGGATGATTTAACTGTGATATGTTGGGGAAACAACTTGACAGAACTTCGGAATACAACAGGAAAGGTCATGGGGAGAATATTAGACTGGTGTGGGAACAATAAGTTGACCGTATCTGAAGAGAAAAGGAAAATCTTATACTTGTTTAATAGCAAAATAGCTGCAAAAATTCCTAACACTATCACTGCCAATCGGGTAGAAAAACTGAAGATTATGGGAATAACTTTTAAAAATCATAGAAATAAAAACAAATTGGATTTTGTGCCCCATATTGATGAGATTATTACTAAGACAAATAGAGCTAGTGGATACCTAATTGGATTAACCGGGAAAGCATGGAAACTGGACAGTAAAAGAAGAATAGAACTCTATAAGACACTGTTTCGAAGTTCACTAACTTATGGTTTCACGATCTGGTACAACTTTATACCCAAAAAAGTCAAAGATAAATTAAACTCTCTGCAGTACAAAATATTGAAGCACAGTACACAGGTTTATAATTCAACATCTTCAAACTGTACTCATATTGTTGCTAGAACACCAAAGCTCACGGATTTTATTGAAACAAATATACTAAAAATGAATATTGGATACAAAAAATCAGATCCAACTAAAAGAAAAATGATATCTAATTTTATAAACCAGAAATTTGAGGAATACTATGGAGGTGCCAATGATAATTTCAAGGGATTCTTTGATACTTCAAGAATTCCTAACTATGTTCAACCCAACTTCTATAACGTTCAATTTTTTACTGGACATGGTGACTTCAACACATATTTGTTTAGAATTGGCAAAATTGGTTCACCTGCATGCACTTGTGGAAACGAACAACAAACCCCCGAACATCTTCTGATAGACTGTCCATTAACTTCTGATCTAAGGGAAGAAAACCAACTTTACCTGACTAATACAAAACAAGCTGCTTGCAATAAAGACCAATACATCAAGTTTAATAGATTCTGCAGGATGTATATTTTGAGGCGAAAGCGTTGACTGTACATATTTCAAGCTACTACTTATAATTGCTATATGTAAAATTTGACATTGAACGTTTAATTTTAATGATTTCCAATGTTCAATTGTATTAATTGTATATAATTTAAAATATACACGCAATTATCCAAATTGTGGATATGGCGTGTCTCTCCCAACTGTTAAATAAAATAAATAAAGTTGCTAAATAGTAAAAAGGGTACATTTGGCAATAAAAACTGTCCTTTGTAGAGAGGTATCCTCTCATAGAGGTTCTACTGAACAAAGTTTCAAGGAGATGGTGCCTACTTGTCTTCAACACCCCAAGGAATCAGCTTCTTGTTGAATTATAGCCTGTTAGATCATATCATCACTGATATGTATATATATGTTCTTTCATGTTATTTAAATTCTATATTTGGTTATATTCCAGAAAAATAACCACTAGCAGTGATGATATGATCTCACAGGCTTTAATTCAACACTAAGCTCTGATTCCATGGGGTATATATATATAATTCAAATAAAACTAATAAAAATAATTTCTTTTTGTTTATATTAGTTAAAATGATGCACAAGTCTAAAGTAATCTTTATAGATTTTCATATAATTTTGACACTCTTAAAAAAAGCGTTTCAAATATTTAAAGATCAAAATACGGTGGGGTTTTAAATTTCAATTTAGAAAAATAAATATATGAAATATATTTTGATATATGAGTATATAACTTACCTAAAATCGGATAAATGTCTTTATTATATGAAACTAAAAAAGTTTTAAAAAATTAAAAAATACGCATTCCCTTTTAGTAAATCAACAATAGGTAAATAAACAGATGCTTTAGAGAAAAATAAAAGCGATTTTTATTGACAGAAAAATACCAAAAATTATAATGGCTGTAAATAATCTTCAAAAAGCATATATTACAAATTATAAACTATTTACATATGTTATAAAATTTTATCCTGGTGAAATACCTAACAAATTTATTTAGAAAATTAATTTTAAAATATAAATTCACATATAGCGCGCAAAAATAATATTTTATATAAATAAATGTATTAATATTTTCTTAGATGATCCATTTTTCTTATTTGTTTAAATCTTAGTATTAGGCTATTAGCGTCAATCTTATATGTATTATGTTTCAAATAATAATTTTCAAGATTCAAAGGTTGCTTTAGCTTCCTTCCAAATTGAGATACCATTGGGCTTGGAATTTGTATATCTTTTAGGTTTGTTTGATGCTCAATTTTGAGAGAGCTAGTAGTTCTTCCTCTCTTGTTATATGTTAAATTTTTGTCATTAATATTGCACTTTTTCCATTTTGTAAAGTTCGTTGAGTTGTCCAACACTTCACACTCAAACTTGTCAGCTCCATGGCTTCCAGATATATGCTCTTTAATAAAGTTCAAATCTCTTGAGGGATCAAAGTTGCAATAAGAACACAAGAATAATTTTTGCGTAGAGGTGATTACCAAATTCGTATCTCCATAATAATGTTTATAAAAATAATAACTTGTAGAAATGTCCTTATGCGTTTCATTCCAATGATTTTTGAAATCTTCATAAGATTTGGCTTTGAACCTGCAAAATCCACATGTGTATCTGTCATCTACCTGCTTTTCTTTCTTGGGCTTTCCATGAAGGCTTTCGTGATGATTCTTCATAATCTTATGAATGAATGTTTTGTCACATTTGGTACATGGTATTTTAGGTAGTTCAGGCAGATAAAGTGTTTTAACTTTAAATCTCTGCTTGTGCGTTTTTGAGAAATGTTCATTAATTGCAGTGAAGTCAACACTAAAATAATTACATTGGGTACATCTATATGTTGTTTCTTCAACAAATTCTGGTTCAGTATCATTTTCTATAACCATGTACACAAATGGGGCATTATCAACATTTTTGTGGCCATAGTAATGGTGTCTTGCTTCTTCAACTGATTTGAATCCTTCATCACACATACAGTAATAAGTCACTTCAGATTTATCTTTCTGTTTATTTAATAAATCAGCTGACATGTTTTTGCTTTCTTTTTTATTATTTAATGAATAATCATTTTGGGATTTGTTTTTGAAAAAATTATCAATAGCACGAGAGGACTTATTTTTTGATATTCGACTAGGTGAAGAGGAGGTAGTACAATTATTTTTGCTTTTAGAAAATCTTGAGCTTTTTGAAATTTTCATTTTCCCTTGCAAAAATATAATTGATTATTTGAATTTGTGAGGTAGCAGAACGCTAACTATTAAACTCATGCTCCTAAATACAAAAGCATACAAAAAAACATTGTAATAAATAATTATTCAAAGAAAAATACTTTTATAATATATGTAAATAATTAGTTAATATTTATATTTATAAAGTGTATTTTAATTTCTTTGAGACTTTTAAATTTTTCAAGTTAAAACAAACAAATTTAAATTTTAATTTTTTTTTCTTATCCCTAGTACACGTAGTACAGGCCATGATAATTATAATCATGGTGGGTAGAGGATGCGACTGCTTTAACTGTAAGTGCACAACATGTCTACACGTGTGAAAAGCAGTTTGACTATGTGATGCATTTATGACTTTGTCACATACGCAAAAACCTTTAATAGAATTTCAAAAATTATTGAATGATTTCTTTTCCTACTTGATAAAATTTTAAAATTGGGCTTAACAGTATTTAATTTTTTGGCAATTTGTCGATCGCTAACACCAAATGTCATTTATTAAAATATTTTGTTAATTAAAAAGTTATAAACTTTTATATTCACAATTTAACGAATTAATAAATGTTGCATTTTTAAAAGTGAATAACCTATTATTTCTGTGTGTGGGCGAGAGAAAAGACATCCTATCATTGATATCTGAACCAAAAGCCTGGAGCTATTCTGGAATGTGGGATGAACCGACAGGGAGCAACCTGTATTTCCAGGCGCAAAACTGGTCATACAAGACCGCTCCTCTTACAGGATAGTGTCTTCCCACAATGCACCATCTGCAGGACCAGAGAGGACTCATCAGACCACCTCTTGGAATGTATGGGAGCCTCAAGACAGGACCTATAATGCAACCCTACCAAAATAATGAATTTGTTATATGAATTTAGCTCCACATGACCTTGTTTATACAATGGGATTGTAGGATGGTTGTTGCGTGATGTGTTGGTGTGGCTTGTGGAAAGGCTGCTGATCAAATTATAATTAAAATTAAAGCCAGAAATATAAAAATATAAAAGAAGCAACGGTTGAAGTAACGGCCGTTGGAGTTAGCCTAGCTGTTTACCGCGTGAGTGCCAGATCAAGTGTCGGAAGCGCCAGTCGCTAGAAAGTTCCGGATGACGCCCGCGCATGCGTAGTGACGTGTTCTCCCAACACGTGCTTGCCGAGGCATAGTGGGGCCGCCATTCTTCTGCCCGTATGTGTTTTGAAGCTTTGTCCAAGTTCACGCTCGCTAAAGCAAAGTGCGGTCGCCACACTACTCCCCCTCCAGTAGGATCTTTAA
Source organism: Cordylochernes scorpioides (assembly GCA_030710605.1). Classification (NCBI taxonomy): domain Eukaryota; kingdom Metazoa; phylum Arthropoda; class Arachnida; order Pseudoscorpiones; family Chernetidae; genus Cordylochernes; species Cordylochernes scorpioides. The sequence continues at coordinate 85,900,757 of CP092876.1, forward strand.
AGATCCTATGTAGTCGTAGAGGGAACTCTTGGTAGGGTGCCTTGTTGGGTTGGGATCTGGTCTTGGGGGCTTGAGGGAAGCACCTGTCCTTTTTAAATGTTGTCCGGATGTAATGGGTGGCGACCATCTTGTAAGGTTGCAGGGATACGATGGGTTGCTCAGCGATAGGGATAGTCGCCGTGAGTACCAGAGGAGCTATTGGTATTAGGGAAGTAGTGACTCTTGATTCAATGGGAGGTGATGACTGTTGGAGAGAGTTTTGAGGTTAGAGAGGTTGTAGTACCGAAGTTTGGGCGGGCTGCAAGTGGAGAGGAGTCGTTGCAGCAGCGTTATTGGTTTCTTCTAGGAAGAGTGGATGTTTCTGCTCGCAGGATGGAAGCAAGGGCTCTTCATGAGACGGCGGCTGCTGGGGCAAAGGCTCTTCATGAGACGGCGGCTGCTGGGGCAAGGGCTCTTCATGAGACGGCGGCTGCTGGGGCAATGGCTCTTCATGAGACGGCGGCTGCTGGGGCAAGGGATTGTCACTGTGCACTGGGGTGGAGAAAACAGTTTCAGGGGGGCGCGAGATGGTGTTTGAAGGAGGGTTGGAGCAGAACGATGAGGAGTCCGAGAGGATGAAGAGTCACTCAGAGAGCTGGAGGGAGAAGGAAAGTTGGAGCTTGAGTTGGTGTCTTCAACGTTCTGGACTGTAGTCACCGGGGCAGTTGTTGTGACATTCATGTCACGGGGAAAAGCCGTCTGCTCCAGGTGTTGGAGGCTATTGGAGGTGGGAGTACAGGGACCACCGTGCTGAGATGGAGGTGGTTTGGACAATTCAACCAGGATAATCGAGGGTCTCTGATCAGCAATGGGCTTAGTTTCTGAGACTTGAGCTGTTCGTACCTGGCGTGACCGGCCAAATCGCAGGAGAAGTCGTTCTTTGAGCGCCGCATATTTTCCTGAAACTGGTGGGTTCTCTACAATGTCGTAGACGCAGATGAGAGCTAGTCTATCTAAATTAACGATTAATGTGTTATACTTGAAATTGTCGTCGCTGGCGATGTTTGCGAAAATAAAAGCAGCTTCCAGTTGGCTGAGCCACAATGGAATGTCGTTTGGCAAGAAGGGTGGAGCTCGAAAAATCAATTTTGATATTTGAGATGGGGTGAGTTCCATCGTGAATGTTTGAGCTTCCATGATTTGCCCTTGACGTTGGCCGTTAATTCTTCATTCGAGTCTTCCGGCTCACCAATTTTGTAGGATGGTTGTTGATGTGTTGGTGTGGCTTGTGGAAAGGCTGCTCTCTGATAAAATTATAATTAAAATTAATTTATTTAAAGCCAGAAATAAAAAAATAGAAAAGAAGCAACGGTTGAAGTAACGGCCGTTGGAGTTAGCCTAGCTGTTTACCGCGTGAGTGCCAGATCAAGTGTCGGAAGCGCCAGTCGCTAGAAAGTTCCGGATGACGCCCGCGCATACGTAGTGACGTGTTCTCCCAACACGTGCTTGCCGAGGCATAGTGGGGCCGCCATTCTTCTGCCCGTATGTGTTTTTTAGCTTTGTCCAAGTTCGCGCTCGCTGAAGCAAAGTGCAGTCGCCACAGGATAATAGAAATAATACCAGTACCTCCGGGCGGTTGATGAAGTGGTCGGCGGGTCGAAGAACATCATCCAGCTGACCAGGATGAACGGACACGTCCTCGTGGGAGTAACCAGCAAGGCCCTTGCTGAGCGCCTCATGGAGAAGGACCTTGATATCGAGGGCACCGACCCTCAAGACCTTCCCCTTCCGCAAAAGAGCCGAGAGGATCATCATCGGCAACCTCCCCATCTTCATCGAAGACGCCACCATCATCGAGGCGTTGCGGCCATACGGGAAGGTATCATCCATCGCCCCTATGCAATTCAAAGTCGACGAATATACCTACGCTAACGGACGCCGCGAGGCCTACGTCCTCCTCAACGACGGTGTTAAGTTGGAAAGACTCCCCACCCGCCTGGACATAAAGTCCAAAGGGGACACCCTGCCTGCCTTCCTGACCTTCGGCATCAAGTGCTCGAGGTGTCACAAGCAGGGTCACCGCAGGGCCAACTGCTCAATGCTCGCCAGGCAAGCATCGCTCTCCTCATTCCGAGACCGGGAAAAGGTCCTACGCCTCCTCGCCTCTAAAACTGCGGTCGGAAAACGGATACTGTCGCTCACACCCGCACAGGGCAACGCTCTCGCCAAGCTGGTCGACCGTATCTTGGCTTTGAAACCTGGCTCCACCACCAACGTCTACAAGAACCTCATGGCGGCCAGGTAGCGGCTTAACGGCAGGGCAAGATGAGCTTCCGAATCGCCACCATCAACGCGCGAGGGCTAGCCACTCGCGGGAGGAGCCTTGTGCTCTGTCATCTGCTCAGACAACACCAGGTGTACATCGCGTTTGTCCAGGAAACAAACAGCTATCATCTCGACCAAGGCCAAGACCTCTGCCTCGGCTACAACGCTGTTGTCACGCCACCCGTAGCCATCTCGGGATCTGGACTCGCCGGCGTCATCGGGCCAGGCGTCGCCGTGCTACGACAGCGTGTCCTGTGGCCGGGCCACATTACCTTGGCCGTCATAGATGTCCACGGCGAGGAGATGACCTTTATTAACGCCCATCTGGCACACGACCCCCGCGAGCGGCTAGAACAACTGGAGCTACTGGCGGCAACAGCGATCCAAAAGGGGGTCTGGGTCCTCGGGGATCTCAATATCAGGGACAATTCATCGGGTTCCGTGGATGCCCTTGCCGATCTTCTGGACCTGGCTACGTTGGTGGACGTAGCCACCAAGTTCGACGCTGCCCACCTGCCCACCAGGGTCGCTAGCCACGGTGACCATGTTGAGAGCAGTAGTCTGGACCGGATCCTCGTCCCTGCGGGCTTCCTGGATCGCGTGAACACCTACGCGACCAGCCACTACCACCTCTCAGACCACCGCCTCGGGCTGCTCCAGGTGGGCCGTCTCCCACCAGCCCCTCTTGGCCACGATCGCGGCGCAGCTAGAGGCCTCCTTCGTCCAGGCCAACTACCCGTTGCTGCCGGACCTCGCGCGCGCGGTTCATCTTCGACGCCCCGTCAGCGTTGTCAGGGACGACGACGGCCGCGTCATCGAGGGCCCCGAGCTGCGGCGGAAGGCCCATGCCATCTTCCGGCCCCGCTTCGCCCGCCCGACCTGCGATCCAGCTGCAGGAGCCGCCTTCATTGATGGGACGACCACCCTCATCGAGCTGGGCGAGGAGGAGCCTCTCCACCGGGCCGAAATCTCCGCGCACGAGGTCGCCACCGCCTCCCTCGCGGAAGAGCTCCCGGCTGGGACGGCCTGCCCTGCGAGCTTCTCGCCGTCTTCGGGGACTTCTTCGCTGGTGTCTTCCAGCGAGTCTTCGCGGCCTCCCAGATCCGCGGTGCCCTGCCTCCATCGACGCACCGGAGCGAGATCTGCCTGGTCCCGCAGGCCCGCGGCTTGGGTAGCTACAGGCCCATCTCGCTGCCCTCGGCTGACTACAGGGTCCTCGGTCGCCTCAAGCCCCACAGCCAGCCCTGGTGCCGGAGTGCCAGACCTACGCCATGCCCGGGAGGTCCCCCTCCTGGAACATCGCCCAGATCATCGACGCCGTCGAGGAGGCTACTGCCGGGGGCTCGCCGCTCGCCGTCGTATCCATCGACCTCCAGTCCGCCTTCGACTGCCTGGACCGCGGCTTCCTGGTGTCCCTGCGCCTCCCACCGACCTTCGTGGGCTGGATCCTCCTGCTCTATGCCGGGGCGGACGCGACGATACGGGCCGGGGGCTTCCAGACCGCCGCTTTCCATCTCCTGAACGGCGTGAGGCAGGGCTGCGCCGTCAGCGCCGCGCTCTTCAGCATCGCTACGGGGCCGCTGCTACGTCGCCTGGAGACGATCCTCGGCGCGGGAAACGTCATCGCCTACGCCGACGACATCGTCCTCCTCGTCCATCGCGACGAGATGTTCGCCCGAATCGCGGCGGTCTTCGAGGAATTCCACCGAGCCTCTGGGATCGCCGTGAACTACGGGAAGAGCGCGGGCCTCTGGTGCGGATCTTGGCGCGAGCGAGGACACTCTCCCCTCAGTGCTTCCTGGTCTAACACCTCCATCCGGGTCCTGGGGACGAGCATCGCCACGAGGAGCTCCGTCGCGCACCGAGAACAACATCTTCTGGCCCTCCTCGAAGCTGCCTGCCGCAAGGCGACGCCCTTCACCCGCGGCCTCTCCCTCGTCGGGCGAGCCAGGGCCGCCAACTCCCTGGTGATCTCCACCATCCAGCACCACCTCAACGCTTACCTACCAGAGGCCACGACCATCTCGAAGCTGCAGGCTCGCGTGTCGAGCTTCATCTGGGGACCCGACCACACGGCATGGCTTCCTGCCGGCATCCTGGCGAGACCCGTTGTCGCTATGATGGACATAGGCACGCAGCTCCATCTCGCGTGCCTGAAGGGGTCCAGGTTGCGCTCCGAGAAGGTAGAAACGGCTTCTCCTGGCTGGTCACCAGCGGCGCCTGGATGAGACCTCCACCCGACGGCACCCGACTCCAGTCCCGGCGTCTCCGGCTCCTTCGGATCTGGGAGGGCATATCCGGCATCCTGACCCTCAACCACCGGATGGCTCCGATGACGCAGCTGCTGGACCTTTCCATCATTGGCGGTTGCCGGTCCTTCCTGCCCTGCCTGCGGCTCCACCGATGGCTCCCTGGTACTGGAGCTGCCCTCACATCAGGCCTCTCGTCCGGGAGGCATTCAACATCATAGGAAGGCCATCTGACTTCCAGTCCTGGATCTTCGGGACAGACGTGATAGAAGACGATCTGGCCATCCTCGCATCGGCGAAATCAAGAATCAACCGATACTTCATCCAGGTCGGACTGGCCCAGGCTCTGTGGTGAAAAGGAGGTCTGTATAATGGAAACTGCCTTACCTTTTTTTGAAAGATCGAGTAGCAAAGTATATAAAAACTCTTTCAACAAAGATAGAGAATTATCAAGATGCTTGAAAAGTGTCAGACAGTAGATAGGAGATGCCAGTATGGTGAGAATCAAGTTCCAAAGCCTAGCTTGAGCAGTTGTATAATCATTTACACTCATGGACAAAACTTAAGGAAAGTGTACCTTTTAGCATGTATATCGGGATTCAGACAATGGAGAAGAAGAGACAGTAACTCTGAAAGATACACAGTGACCTTTATTGAAGACACACAAGATAACCAAATGTGGACAAAATTGCCTCTGTCTCCTTGAAAAAAATGACGGCGGCGAACATCACTTTCCACTTCCTTAATTTTAGTCCATGAGTGGATATTCAACCATTGTGCTGAACAGTTCTTATCTCACCCCAAGTTCAATAGGTACTGGAACATTCTTGAGGAATTGAAGTAGTGTCATACTTTTAAAAATTGTAATTTTTCTGATTTCCAATCAATTTATGTGGCACCTATTTGTTGAGTTTTTTTTTTACCTTCCACAATTTGACAGAAGGTGAATACCTCAGTATTTGTGACATTGCATTCATAAGAAACTGCTTGAGTAGTATTGTGTGTCTACCGTGGTCGGTGGACAAGTGGCTTAACCCGTCCACAGCCACGACCTGAGTTTTTATCCCGTGTTGAACACTTTTTTTTTACGTCAATAACCCTCGATTCTTGCAAAAGTCCAACCCCACCAGTGACTGCAAGTAAACAAACGAGGCTCTGGCAGACTTGTAAGTGCAAAAATCGAACTACTTTCAATATATGTAGATATGTGGTGCACTTACAGTAAAAGCCTAAATGGATATTTTTCCAGAAGGAAATTGATCAATAAAGGAAAAGGTTGCCTCTCCTGTCAAACGTCAAAACTAGTGGCCATCTCCGCAGACCCAAGTCGATGACAAAGCCACAACACCAGCTCTGGCAAACTGAGAGCGTCCATCTGAAGACTATGGTTTCTGACTAATGGCCTTATTCAGCCCAGGGCGTTCTTTAAAGCAGTCGGCAACTTTTACCCAACATGATTATCATCATGGCCTATACGTATACTAAGGGATAATAATTTTTAAAATGTCCTTTATTTGATCATTGACAGCTATGACCTAGGCTGGTGATGCTAACATGGCACTAAACCTTTAAATAATACTCCCAAATCTCTTTATGTTTTATAACATTCAGCATTGTGTTTAAAATATTAGAGATTTATTGCATTTGTTAAACACTATACACACACAAGGATAGAATAGCACTAAGTGATTGAGCAAAATACAATAGAACCTCTGGGTACTCCTGCTAGAGAACACCTCTCTACAAAACAGTTTTTATGATAAAAATTACCATTTTTACAAATCAGTAGAGGACACCTCTCTCTAAAGGACACATTGGTTCTACAATTGGGTACTGTTATATAATGTGTCCTATGAATGAGTATTGAGATCATCAATTGGGATGTGATTGTGTTCTTGGTTGTAAAAAGTAAACAATGTGATGTGCCCTGTAAAAGTTATGTGATAAATTATAACTAAAAATTATATTTGC
>CP092876.1:85912499-86011638 GCA_030710605.1 Cordylochernes scorpioides
CCAATCTCGAATATCTTTGCCAAAATTTAATTAGAAAATATTCTTCCAACTTCAAAAGCTCTTCAAATTCAACTGTCCGAGACAATATACAAAAATAGCAGACATAATTTTCGATTCCAACTCCCTGATCATAGCCCATTTTTAGAAACTTATAACCCAACAATCGAGGGGTACCGCCACTCAATAAATCGCCAATCGCCAAGTGTAAATAATCAAAACAAAGTGATTAATCAGGTATGCTCGAATGTAACACCTTAAAACATTTATGTAAAATAAATAAAATAATTAAATTAATTACTAAATAATTATAGAAGATTAACTAAAAATTATTTCAACATATGTAATTAAATTAATATCAATAAAAGAAAACAGAATAAATTGAGCTATTTTTACAAAAGGAATAGATATCTGTTGTGTTTTGTGTGCGGCGTGATTCCTCCAGATTTTCCTAATTTGTACAAATTTTCAGGTATTTGTTCATTTTCTTAAATAAATTAAAATACATTTTTTAAAGAGTAAGAAATCATTTGAATTATTTTATTCAATCGCGAGTAATTTGCATTTTTAATAACGTGCGATTTAAAAAGCATTCTATAGTCTCGTACTAACACTTAAAAAAAAAAAAAAAAATTACGGTTCATCAAAAATAAAGATAATAAAGAAAGCTTATTGCCGTATTTTTGTAGAATGCAGAAAAAAATTATCTAGTTTGTACCCTTTGTATTGCTCCCAGTTCACGTGTCTATGTTTTTTTTTAGAATGGCTCTCCAACCTCTTAGAAAGCATAAGATTGTGAAGAAGAGGACAAAGAAGTTTATCAGACATCAATCTGATAGATACGACAAGATCAAGGTAATATAAATATTAGATTTTTGCAAAATATTTAAAAACTATTTTTTTTCTTCTGTTTTAGCCAAGCTGGAGAAAGCCAAAAGGTATCGACAACCGTGTGAGGAGGAGGTTCAAGGGCCAATACCTGATGCCCAGCATCGGTTATGGAAGTAACAAGAAAACCAAGCACATGCTTCCCAATGGATTCAGGAAGCTTGTTGTGCACAATATTAAGGTAAAAAAATTGCAATCTTAAATTAGAAATTTCAGGCAACTATTTATGAGTTTTTAAATTTAAAGAAAGTAAAGTTGAAAAAAAAAAAAACACCTTCATGACACCCTATGGACAAGGCAAATTCATGGTAGCATCAAAAATGTAATCTAGGGACATCAGTGCCATGTGTTACTTAATATTTGCCACCACATGTGATGATATTCCTCTTTCCACCTAAATATCTAAATATCAAAATTTACCAGATGTTAGATTAAAAAAAGGTGTCTTGGGCATTTTATAAATTGAGATTTCTGCAGCTATAACATGCTACCATATCAATTATGTTGAGTTAGGTCTTTTGTTTACTGTGAGTAGGCCTAATAACCCATGTTTGCTGATACATCATCCCAAAATTTGAAATGAAATAAGATTTTTTTTTAAACTCAAAATATTGCATCCTTTTGTAAGTTTATAGGAATGAGTCATTAGAACTAATAATTTTTCTGAATGAATTTTCTATTTTGTGATTGTGATGATGGCAATAAATTGTCTAAATAATTTATTTGGTTTATGAACATCAAATTAATTCCATAAATGAGACTGTTAATGCACTGATTGCAGATTAAGAATTTTTTTTTTTCTTATCCCTAGTAAACGTGGTACAGGCCATGATAATCATGGTGGGTAGTTAGCGACTGCTTTTTACTGTAAGCGCACCACATGTCTATACATGTGAAAGCATGTTCGACTTTGCACTTACAAATGTGCCAGAGCCCCGTTTGGTTACTTGCACTCGCTGGTGGGGTTGGACTTTTGCAAGAATCGGGGGACCATTGGAGCTTTTTTTTTTTTTTAAACTGAAAAAAGTGTCCAATGCGGGTTCGAACCCGGGTCGTAGTGGTCGTAAACCAAACGGTTTAACCAGCCTTCCACCGACCCACCATTAAGAATAAATCTAATAAAATCTAAAATTTCATGTCAGCGTTCATTTTGTTTAGTCATCCTGAAGTTACTACTGGCATATCTACACTCATGGACAAAACTTAAGGAAGTTGTACCTTTTACCATGTATATTGGGATTCAGACAATAACTCTGAACAATATTACAGTGACATGATAAGGCACAATTTGGATTATAGATTATAAACACAAGGTAATAAGACCAAATCCAAAAAATAGTGTACTTATTTGGATTTGGTCTTATTACCTTGTGTATATTAAGTGACCTTTATTGAAGACACACGAGATAACCAAGTGTGAACAAAATTGCCTGTCTCCAAAAACATTGGTGACTTCAAAGACTTTCTACTTAAGTTTTGTCCAAGAGTGTTATCTAGGAAATAATAGTGAGAAGGAAGGAAACTATGAAACCTAAGGTAACAACACCAAACCCAAATTAAACATTTCAAGGAATTGTCAGTAGCACACAGTGTAGTTACCATCCTAAACTTGAATTTTGTCTTAACTTATGTTATCTAATCTATAATCCAAATGGTACATTATCAGAATGTGCTATGATGTTTTCCTCTAAGTACACTACACATATAAAGCAGTTTGTACATATTGTGGTACATCTGTCTTCTACACAGGGGTGAGCAACAATAGGCATTGCTTTTAAATATATATCCTATTGAATAGTTATATAAGGTCATGGAGACTGAATTCAGGGAATAAATTTTACAATCTAGGTAGGGTTGGAATATAGGTCCTGATGAGGCTCCCATACATCCCAAGAGGTGGTCTGGTGAGGCCTCAACTGGGCATTGGTTAAATGGAAGAGGTTCTGTCTGTGGTACACAGATACCAGCAATGTGTCCACCAACATACCTTGTAGGATGCTAGGAATTCCAAGCCACCCCTGTACTGATGAGGCTCCTAGCACCAAACTATGGTATACATTGTTGGCCTTTTGTCTAAATTGGCTCTATATGGGGTGGCTCATTCATTTATCACCTGCACAGGGTGATTAATCAAAATTTCCTTATTTTAATGCATCGTTGAAGGGAGAGGTGCCTACTTTCTGGTTGCATTCAAGAAACTGCTCATTGTATAGAATTTCGCTAAAAAGCCGCTGTATCAGCCTGCTGTGTAAAGTGCTAGCTTGATCAACATGTCTTCTCTGAATATACAAGGTTTTATTCTAAATCATGATTGCCCAGACAATATAGTAGTTGTTGTGGTTTCCAATGAAGAGATATCTATCACAGCAATGTTCTCTATTCATTATCACACCATTGCACATGTTTGCTGAAGAAGGGCTTGCAGGAAAGCTACTTTGACCAAGTAAATAGAGCTGTGGCATCTTTCTGCTCCCACAATTAGGAAAATTTTAAAAGTTGAGTAGGTTTGATATTGATTGAATCTATTTTTTTTTTAAAGTGAAAATTGAAAACTTTCTAACATTTTTTAGGACAAATAAAAATAAAATTGTTTAATGGTGGCAATATTTATTGTCTTTTTAGTACCTTTTTAAAATGTTTCTATTTTAACTTTTCTCTAGATATTTTATTTCTACTGAATATTTGTTATCTTTTTCATTCACATGGACAATGCTATTACATAAAGCTATTTTTTAAAATTACCAACTTATGTACCTAAAGTAATGGTTTGGAATTAGCTGAGTAACAATTGCTTCCATTTCATAATGAGAGGTTTGATTAATTGAACTGGGCCCATGGTATACAGGTTTTTGTCTGACTTTGTCTGAACATTTGTTCACAACAGTGTGTGTGTGTGCAGGAGCTGGAAGTGCTGATGATGCACAACAAGAGATACTGCGCTGAGATCGCACACAACATCTCCTCCCGCAAGCGTGTAGCCATCGTAGAGAGGGCCCAGCAGCTGGCCATCAGGGTCACCAATGCCAACGCTCGCATCCGCTCCGAGGAGAATGAATAAATTCAAATGTTTAGTTCACATCTAAGTCTCTTTTGATAACATCTGGAGTTTTGTTGTTTCTTGTGCGCAAAGATTACACAAATTCCATGAGTACACGCTCCTCCCTTTTATGATAAGCAGCAACCTCTTCCAAAGTTCCTGTTTAGCGAAACTAATACAATGTGTTCTGGAGCTGCAGGTGCCAGGCTACATTTTGAGAAAGTGGGGTAGATTTTGTTGTTTTCTACAATGGCTTGAGATGTGTTGTTTGATGCTGTTATTTCTGAGGTTCAGAGCTCCTCCTGAGTCCACTCCACTGTACCAACTGTGCTTTGGTGGGATCCCGTTTTTGGCTACGGTTTTTATTTATTTTTGTTTTGGTGTTACTGCCTCTTTCTTTAAAAGTAACTAAAAGAAAATAAGATCCTAATCAAAATAAATTAATAGTGTGTGATACAGCGTTGTAACGTCACACAATTTATTTGGATTTGGTCCTTTTTTCTTGTATCTATAATCCAAATTGTGCTTCATCATCTTTAAAAGTAAGTTTTATTCCTTGATAAGGGTTTTCTTGTGGTTTTTTTTGTTAGAGCATTAGCAGCTTCAATGCAGATATGTGAGGAGGGTATCCATTGAGGAGGATTCCTGCTACATGTTGCCACAAGAGAGAAAATGTTGCCTGGATTTTTGTTTTAAAATCACAATCTTGAATGATTTCCTTTAGAACTGCAATCCTCACATGACCTAGCTTTAGAAACACAGGTTTAAGTAGGTTTGGTACCCAGCTTGTCATGTCTCATAGGTAATTACACCAAATGTTTGTGTTTATTCATTTACAGTATTGTTACATTGCAAATATTTCATTAATTTGGATGATCTTGTTACCTTATGTTTATGGTCTATAATCCAAAATGTACTTTATCAATGTCTCAAAAATAAATATTTATATAAACCTCCTAAATAAGATTTACATATTTGAAATATAAAAGTTGTATTAGGTTCAGGATGTTGATAATAATTTTCTGACCTTAAATACCTGTTTCATTTTTTTTTTATTATCCCTAGTACACGTGGTACAGGCCATGATAATCATGGTGGGTAGTTAGCGACTGCTTTTACTGTAATCGCACCACATGTCTACACATGTGAAAAGCAGTTCGACTTTGCACTTACAAATGTGCCAGAGCCCTGTTTGGTTACTGCACTCGCTGGTGGGGTTGGACTTTTGCAAGAATTGGGAGCCATTGGACCTGTTTCATGATATTTCAGAATCCCCAATGACCAGCTTTTTTAGCTATTGAGGTACAGCTTGCACTACGCTGATGAGGGCCAACACCCAAAATGCAAATGTTAGTTTTTCTTGATTAATCAAGAATGGGTATTTGGTCAATTCTTGAAAATAATTAAAAATAGTCAATTAGTTTATATTCTGACAGATGGCACAAGCCATCAGCAACTTAGTTGCACAATCAAGATATGGATTTCTCTCAACCATTTACATATGGGGTGTTCTCCCACTGATTGGTTCCTGGTTCCCTCGGCTACCATGTGTCCATCCAGATGGTGTAGGAACAGTACAGGATAGTTGGCTGTACACTGAGCTGAGTGTTGCACCAACTGTAATAGACACAAAAGGTTTATAATGAAATATTTCCACTTAAGCACAGTTGGTACATTGTAGTGAATCCAGCTCTGAACCTCAGAAATATCACTAATCCAGCTTTTAATAACGAGCTATATTGTGACTTGAGAAATTAGGAAATATGAATGTGTCAAGATGACAATGCAATTTATTTTTTATTAAAATAATTATAAACCCTTTTTACATAAAAGGTCAGGAGGCATTGAGGAAAATTGAAGAGTAACAAAATATTAAAATTAATCTATTCTTAAAATGAATATTTTGAGGTCACCTGTGAATTCCTGGAGTGTACCAACTATCCAGGGATAATATAAACCAAAAATGTAGTTTAAATAGACAGGAAGTTTTAGCATGTATATCGGGATTCAGACAATAACTCTGAAAGATATTACAGTGACCTTTATTGAAGACACACGAGATAACCAAAGTGTGAACAAAATTGCCTCTGTCTCCTTAAAAAATAGACAACTGGTAACATCATATTGTCGTGTCCAATGAAAAGCCTCAGATGTCTCCGTAAATCTCTATCACAGCAATGTTCTCTATCTTGGGTGTGTGGAGCTTCTGTTCTGGGTCCATGTCAATTTTCTGCAAGGCCATTGCTAGACATGAGAATATGTGGGTAGGTTCCACACCACATGTTCTGTAGGTTCTTGTGCCATCTGAATCATATTGTAGACTGCGTTGTGATTTACAACTGTTCCAACATTGAGCAGATAAAAATGAAGATTTAATGTGTTTCTTTTAAAAGTGTTTGGCGAAACCACTCGGAGGGTTCACTACTGATGAGCCAAGCCCTCTCATTCAATAACTTATATCATTGCAGTAAGGTCTGTAGAGATAATATTTGATGATATTTTAAAAAAGAAACACATTGCCAGTAAATTTATTTGAACAAAATTTTAACGATTGATGGCAATTAAATTTATAAAAATGGAGATGTAGGAATCACATGGGAGCAGACTTAATATAGCAAATGATGGACTTATATAAAACGCTATGTCACAACATGTGTGAGTCTGGTAATTGTTTCACAAAACTGATGCGAAATTCGGTAGAAGAATTCGCAGTGATGATTCTTTTGTGGGCTGTTGCAAGGATTTAAATCAGATCACTAAATAGCAGAAAGGAGAGGGTAAAAGTCTCTTTCAAACTAACTTTATTTATAACATGTTAACAGGACAGAGGAAAACACCCAACTGGTCAGTAGACCAGGCCGTTCCCTAATCCTTTGTTGCCGGCTGGTGGCGGGTATGTTTGTTTACTGTCACCCAATCCGACGTCCCGAAGTCCATTATTCCACAACATGTGTGTATAGACAGACTGTCTAACTTCATCCAGAACAGAAGTTCAATATTTTCAGTTTTTATAATAAAGAATATCACATAACCATGTGATAAACAAGTTCAGCTATCCTCAAATTCCCCAGATTTTTTTGTTATGATGCACTAGCGCGCCATCTGTTATGAAAATTTTCAACTATTTTAAACGCATAAGATTCTTTTTGAAATTAAACAATTTCTACTGTCCTTACTGCAATGGAAAAATTAATGGGAGGGCCTGGCTCAATAGTGGTGAACCCTCCCAGCGGTTTCACCAGTTTAATCTACCATACCGCTGTTATATTGCATTTTTCAATCTTCCTTTTATAGTGATACTGATGCCAGACTTTTGGAATGGGTATTTTAGATGAACTATGGACATAAGTTTTGAGGACAGCAGAATTACATACATTTATAAATATATAATATGCTTCGAGCAATCGCTCTTCCGCAATTTAAATAAAAAATTTGCTGATGGCTTGCACCATCTGTCAGAATAAATATCAGCTAATTGTTGATTTATAATTTTTCCAGAAATGGCCAAATACCATTTGTTGATTGATCAAGAAACTTAATTGCACGATCAGATTCCTTTTTCTTAATTTTCCACCTGATCCCAAACTTTACTTTTGTACTGTTTTTTCACTGATTTTATATTGTCGATGTTTACGCATTCATATTTGCATATTTTAGTTTTAATCATTTTATCATAATTTTAGCCTAATATGGTAATACAACAAACTCTCTGTGAAAGGTACCTGTATTATTTTTGGTCTTACTTTTGTTATTAAACTTTTATTAATAAATGAGGCAAATATAATTTTTAGTTATAATTTATCACATAACTTTTACAAGGCACATCACATTGTTTACTTTTTACAACCAAGAACACAATCACATCCCAATTGATGATGATCTCAATACTCATTCATAGGACACATTATATAACAGTACCCAATTGTAGAACCAATGTGTCCTTTAGAGAGAGGTGTCCTCTTGCCACTACTGATTTGTAAAAATGGTATTTTTTATCATAAAAACTGTTTTATAGTGAGGTGTTGCAGATCCACTGTCCTTTTTTGTGTGTGTATGTGTTTTGTATTCATTTTATTTGAAGATATAGAGAGGGAGGCTTCAAAATGTAAGAAAGCCGTGTAAGAAGACGCCCCCCTCACCCCCCGCGGCGCGAGCGGCAGCGGTCACGCCCATGATGCAACTTCCGCCCTCCCCCCCCCCCCCCCCGCCCACTTCTCTTTGTTCTACTTGTTGTCGACGCCTGCTCGCGTCTTGAGCTCCTAAAGCTCTAGCTCTCTCTTTTGAAGTAATACTTTTCCTGTAATTTTTATATCAATTATAAATAAATTTCCCTTCTTCACAGCAATCATTGAGTTGCTATAGTTTTAATTATTTATGCTGGTTACACCGTCCAGTGATACGAATTTCATTGTTCAAAGCTCGACATTTTTTGGCGTCCGCGACAGGACGGTGCAACAGCATATTTTGTAACTCAAAATGAATCGCCTCAAGAAAGGAAGAAGGCCTGTTCGTGGCCAAATCACAAAGCTCATCAACAGTGTTGAAACAGCCCTGAAGAAGCCAGTAGAAGAACTGGACAAGACAGACTTGAGGGTCTCAGCACTACAGCTTGAAGATTTATGTCGAGATCTTCATGAATGGGATGAGAAAGTAACCGAGGCCATGTTGGATGAAGAAGTGACTGAAGATGAACAGGACAAAGAATATGATGAACGTCTGAGGTACGACAGACTTATCAAAAGGATGAGAGAAGAGTTAGAAAAGGTACTGAATCCGAAGAAAGGTGTGTCGCCCCAGCCTGATGAAACCTCTTCGGATACGAGCAACAGTACAAGCCGGAGAAGAGTTCTGCTTCCCAAGAGAAAACTCCCAGAGTTTGGAGGTGATGTACGTGAATGGATAACCTTCTGGTCAAGGTTTGAAGACATCCACAACGACGAGGATCTCTCAGACTCAGATAAGTACCAATATCTTGTAGACTGCATGTTGGAAAATTCCGAAGCTCAGCAACTAGTTCTAAGTTATCCTGTCTCAGGAAAGAATTATGCTTCGGTAATCAAAGATCTTAAAGAAAGATTTGGGCGAGATAACATGCTAATAAAGGTCTATGTTCGAGATCTATTGTGGTTGGTCATCCGAAGTGCACAAGAGAGAAAGGTCAACTTTAAAGATCTTGTGACAAAGTTGAACTCTCAAATTAGGCATTTAAGTATGCTTGGTGTAACTACGGACAAATGTGCCGATATATTGTATCCGGTAGTTGAATCATGTCTACCGGAGGATGTCCTCATCTCATGGCAGCGCAGCAGTGAACCAGAAGACCTAGAAAGCTTGATGAAATTTCTTCGTCGTGAGGTCAATCAGACTAAGGATAGAGAAATGGCCTACAATAAGCATTCAGATTCCTTAGCTCAGCCTACACCAGGGAAGATAGAAACGAAGAAAAGAAGTTTCAATGCAAGGCGTGAAATTGCTACAACCTCTGGATTTATGCATTCCGACATCTCACCAACACTGCGTGAGAAATTTAAATGCATTTTCTGCGACAATGGTCATCCAAGTCAAGACTGTCGAAAAGGAATGAAAATGGGCATGGACCAGAAAAATGAGAAAATCAAGAGCTACAAGAGATGTTTTAAATGTCTGCTTCCAGGCCACAGAAGCAGGCAATGTAAAAAGAAAGTGCGCTGTGATTTCTGCAAAAGGGATGGGCATTATGCCATCATGTGTAGAGGTGTACATCATGCTGAAACTGAAAGAAAGAGTCCACAACGACCACAGAATTCAACGCCAACTCCAGGTTCGAGTGATGTAGCTACGGTGAACGAGATGTCCAACTGTGTAAGCACCAAAGCATGCCTTGAGACATTATTAGTGAAAGTTTGGGGTCCTAAAGGTAGCAAAGTGGTACGGGCAGTAATTGATAGTGGATCATCCCAATCGTACATTTTGGAACACATTGTAAAGGATTTGGGTGTTCCTATCATGGGAGAAGAAGAGCTTGATCATGAAATATTTGGTGGGATCAGGTATACTGATCGACATCGGATCTACTGCCTGACTCTATCGAGTATTGAGAACGATAGATGCATTTCATGTCCGGCATCAGCCACTAATCAAATAGCCAGATGTATAAGAAAGCCTACATTTGGTTCATGGGCCCGCGAACTTGCGTCAAAGAAGATACAGCTCTCAGCATTTAAAGCCGAAAGTGATGAGGTAGAGCTTCTCCTCGGTGCAGACATTAACCCAAAAATAGCTACAGCCAATATGATAAGATTATCGGATGATCTTATTGCTCGAGAAACATTGCTAGGTTGGGTAGTTCAAGGCAAAACGGAAGGAAAATTCCCAGATAAAAATCCTAACCAGGTTCATAACAGTATGCTGATCACATCTTTAATGACACAAGAAATAAAGGTTTCCGATTTATGGTCTCTGGAAAATATTGGAGTCATGGATGACGGGCAAGCAGAGTCAAAGAAAGAGACAGATCAGGCTATTATGGATAAGTTTCGGACTGAAACAAAGCGATTGGAATCTGGTAGATACGAGGTGCACCTTCCATGGATAGAACCAGCCCAGAAGCTGAAAGAAAATAAAAGCCATGCCGAGAAAAGACTCCGGAAGATGACAGAGGATCTAAAGAAAAGAGGCTTTTATCACCATTACAACAAGATATTTGAAGAATGGGAGGAAAATGGGATCATTGAAAGAATCCAGTCAGATCAAGATGATACATTAGAATACTTTCTACCACACCGAGCAGTAGTGAAATCTGGTAGCAGCACGACACCAGTACGACCGGTTTTTGATGCTTCCTGTAAGACAAAGGGTGGATGGTCTCTGAATGATTGTTTGGCGAAGGGACCCAACTTATTGGAGCTCATTCCGGATATCATGCTGAGATTTCGACTTAATAAAATCGGCGTAATAGCAGATATAGAAAAGGTCTTCCTCCAAATATCAGTGGCAAAAGAAGACAGACAATTTTTGAGATTTCTATGGTGGGAGGACGGCAAGCAAGAGAATCTTCGGATTTATCAACACAAGAGAGTGGTGTTCGGAGTTACATCAAGTCCTTTCCTCCTAGCTGCTACATTGAAGTTACATTTGGAGCAATATGAAAGAGAAGTAATCCCATTGCTAAAATGTATGTACATGGACAACTGCGTCAATAGTGTTACTTCGTTAGAAGAGGCACAAGTCTTTCAACAGCAGTCTATTGACCTGCTCAGCCCAGCAGGATTCAATCTAAGAGAGTGGCAGATGGGTGGCCCCGGCATAGTTAACGGTGAGAATATTTCTGTGCTAGGTATGAAATGGGACACAGCTGATGACACTTTGACAATTTCGGATAAGCTAATGATGACTCCAACCTACAAGTCATTGGATCAAGAGAATGATGTCGAAATAGAAAATCAGACTCATAAATTGACAAAGAGGATTATGCTATCGGAGGCCCATGCTGTGTTTGACCCTCTCGGTTTGTTTTCTCCATTCACCATAGTGCCGAAGATCATCCTACAACAATGTTGGAAGTCTGAGTTGAAATGGGATCAGCCGGTCTCAGAGGACATTGTGAAGAAGTTCGTGGAATGGCAGAGTCAAATTCCCGAATTGTTGTCTGTCAGGATTCCAAGGTGGGTGATGAGAGATGGGTTTGAACAGCCATCACTGCATGTGTTTTGTGATGCGAGTCAAGATGCCTATGCAACCTGCATTTACTTAAGAACAGTGAAAAATAAAGAAGTAAATGTACAACTCATCGCATCAAAGTCAAGAGTAGCTCCCAAAAAGAAACTTACTATTCCGAGATTAGAATTAATGTCATGCCTCATCGGATCCAGATTGACTAAGCAAGTCATGAAGATTATATCGGAATCGATTGCAATACCAGAGACAAATATTTGGTTTTGGACGGACTCCTCAACTGCACTTCGTTGGATTCAAAATGAGAAACCGTGGGCAACATTTGTCAGAAACAGAGTCAACGAAATCTGTTCTATTTCGAAGAAAGAGAATTGGCATCATGTGTCAGGGGCAAACAATCCAGCTGACCTTCCATCACGTGGGAGCAGTGTAAAGAAATTGATAGAGCATAAATGGTGGGAGGGACCCTCTTTTCTCTGGGGAGAAGAAGCAAGCTGGAATCAATTTGATCCGATTTTTGATGAAGAAGAAATCAATAACGAATTGAAGAAGACAGTAAACATCGCTGTCAACAGCACGAAAGATAATTTCATGGACAAACTTGAGAGGTATGGAGATTATCATCGTATAGTACGGATTGTTGCTTATTTACTGCGTTTTAAAAGGAAGACCGTCTCAGATCAATCGCGACCCGGACAACATGATAAGATGTCAAAAGAAATCTCTGTAGAAGAATTCGAAGAAGCTGAAAAGGTAGTATTACGGCATATCCAACTTATAAGTTTTGGGAGAGATGATAAGCGAATAAACAAGCTCAATGCTTTTACAGATGAATATGGACTATATCGAATCAAGAGTCAACTGTATTTTGGAGAAGACGACTATGATACAAGATGCCCAATAGTTCTTCCGGGTGAAAACCAAGTAGTCAAGCTTTTGATTCGAAAAGAGCACGAGATGATGTCCCATGCCGGGATTCAAACAACTCAACAACTAGTGAGACGTCGTTTTTGGATTCTAAAAGGCAAGAGAACCATAAGAAGTATCATATCTGCATGTGCTACGTGTCGTCGTTACAATTCCAAGAGAGTCCAGACTGAGAGCATTCCAATTCCAGCAACCAGGATTGGATCGACACCAGCATTTGGAGTGATCGGTGTGGATCTAGCTGGACCTTTGACTGAGACCGGTGGAAAGAAAATATGGGTAGTGTTGTACACCTGTGCTGTGTACAGAGCTGTACATTTGGAGCTCACAAAAACAGTGTCTACTGAAGGATTTCTTGACACTTTTCGAAGATTTGTTGCAAGACGTGGTAGACCAAGCATTGTGTACTCTGACAACGGCCTCAATTTTGTCGGATGCAATAACTTATTCAAGAAAGTTAATTGGAATGATGTCCTACGTTATGCCACCGTACAACGTATTAAGTGGAATTTCAACCCCCCAACAGCAGCATTTTGGGGAGGATGGTGGGAACGCCTTGTGGGTCTCATGAAGCAACTTATCCGAAAAGTATTGGGAGACAAAACAGTCTCATATGAAGAACTACAGACTGTGATATGTGAAGTGGAGTCAGCAATGAATTCGAGACCTTTGACCGCGATCAGTGAAGAATCTGGCTTGGTACCTATAACACCCGCCAAATTCATGTGTGACAACGCATCATGCTTATTTGTACCTGAAGCGGACATTGTCGACTCTAAGTTTCTCAAAGAAAGTCATGTAAAAGTACAAAAGTTCCGCGAGACAATTCGACAAAGATTTAGAAAAGAGTACTTAGGGTTTCTGCGACAAAATACTAGAAACAAGACAAAGTCAATTAAAGAAGGCGATGTTGTACTCATGGAGGTCGATAACAAAAAGCGAACAGAATGGCCAATCGGAGTTATTGAGAAGACCTACCCGGGAAAAGATGGCATCGTTAGAGTCGCTATGATAAAAACTAAGCGTGGAAATTTTTTGCGACCTGTTCAACGGTTGTTCTTTCTTGAATCAAGCGAAAACCATTCTAAAGAAGATTTCGGAAAAGGACGTGATCTAGAGAAAGAGAAGATAAATCTTGACACACCAAGTATATCGCAACGGAGCATCCGAGGGAAAGATTCACCTGTTATCACAAGATCAGGAAGAGTTGTCAAGCCGCCTGACAGATATTGATCATAGTGAATCCAGAAGAATAATTACTCCATAATTATTGGTGGGAGTATGTTGCAGATCCACTGTCCTTTTTTGTGTGTGTATGTGTTTTGTATTCATTTTATTTGAAGATATAGAGAGGGAGGCTTCAAAATGTAAGAAAGCCGTGTAAGAAGACGCCCCCCTCACCCCCCGCGGCGCGAGCGGCAGCGGTCACGCCCATGATGCAACTTCCGCCCTCCCCCCCCCCCCCCCCCCCCCGCCCACTTCTCTTTGTTCTACTTGTTGTCGACGCCTGCTCGCGTCTTGAGCTCCTAAAGCTCTAGCTCTCTCTTTTGAAGTAATACTTTTCCTGTAATTTTTATATCAATTATAAATAAATTTCCCTTCTTCACAGCAATCATTGAGTTGCTATAGTTTTAATTATTTATGCTGGTTACACCGTCCAGTGATACGAATTTCATTGTTCAAAGCTCGACATGAGGTGTTCTCTAGCAGGAGTACCCAGAGGTTCTATTGTATTTTACTCCATCACTTAGTGCTATTCTATCCTTGTTTCTTGTGTGTGTAGTGTTTAACAAATGCAATAAATCTCTAATATTTTAAACACAATGCTGAATGTTATAAAACATTAAGAGATTTGGGAGTATTATTTAAAGGTTTAGTGCCATGTGTTAGCGTCACCAGCCTAGGTAATACCTGTCAATGATCAAATAAAGGACATTTTAAAAATTATTATCCCTTAGTATACATATAGGCCATGATGATAATCATGTTGGGTAAAAGTTGCCGACTGCTTTAAAGAACGCCCTGGGCTGAATAAGGTTATTAGTCAGAAACCATAGTCTTCAGGTGGATGCTCTCAGTTTGCCAGAGCTGGTGTTGTGGCTTTGTCATCGACTTGGGTCTGCGGAGATGGCCACTAGTTTTGACGTTTGACAGGAGAGGCAACCTTTTCCTTTATCGATCAATTTCCTTATGGAAAAAATTCAATTTAGGCTTTTACTGTAAGTGCACCACATATCTACATATATTGAAAGTAGTTCGATTTTTGCACTTACAAGTCTGCCAGAGCCTCGTTTGTTTACTCGCATTCACTGGTGGGGTTGGACTTTTGCAAGAATCGAGGGTTATTGACGTAGAAAAAAAGTGTTCAACGCGGGATAAAAACTCAGGTCGTGGCTGTGGACGGGTTAAGCCACTTGTCCACCGACCACAGTAGACACACAATACTACTCAAGCAGTTTCTTATGAATGCAATGTCACAAATACTGAGGTATTCACCTTCTGTCAAATTGGAAGGTAAAAAAAAAAAAAAAAAAAACTCAACAAATAGGTGCCACATAAATTGATTGGAAATCAGAAAAATTACAATTTTTAAAAGTATGACACTACTTCAATTCCTCAAGAATGTTCTAGTACCTATTGAACTTGGGGTGAGATAAGAACTGTTCAGCACAATGGTTGAATATCCACTCATGGACTAAAATTAAGGAAGTGGAAAGTGATGTTCGCCGCCGTCATTTTTTTCAAGGAGACAGAGGCAATTTTGTCCACATTTGGTTATCTTGTGTGTCTTCAATAAAGGTCACTGTGTATCTTTCAGAGTTACTGTCTCTTCTTCTCCATTGTCTGAATCCCGATATACATGCTAAAAGGTACACTTTCCTTAAGTTTTGTCCATGAGTGTAAATGATTATACAACTGCTCAAGCTAGGCTTTGGAACTTGATTCTCACCATACTGGCATCTCCTATCTACTGTCTGACACTTTTCAAGCATCTTGATAATTCTCTATCTTTGTTGAAAGAGTTTTTATATACTTTGCTACTCGATCTTTCAAAAAAAGGTAAGGCAGTTTCCATTATACAGACCTCCTTTTCACCACAGAGCCTGGGCCAGTCCGACCTGGATGAAGTATCGGTTGATTCTTGATTTCGCCGATGCGAGGATGGCCAGATCGTCTTCTATCACGTCTGTCCCGAAGATCCAGGACTGGAAGTCAGATGGCCTTCCTATGATGTTGAATGCCTCCCGGACGAGAGGCCTGATGTGAGGGCAGCTCCAGTACCAGGGAGCCATCGGTGGAGCCGCAGGCAGGGCAGGAAGGACCGGCAACCGCCAATGATGGAAAGGTCCAGCAGCTGCGTCATCGGAGCCATCCGGTGGTTGAGGGTCAGGATGCCGGATATGCCCTCCCAGATCCGAAGGAGCCGGAGACGCCGGGACTGGAGTCGGGTGCCGTCGGGTGGAGGTCTCATCCAGGCGCCGCTGGTGACCAGCCAGGAGAAGCCGTTTCTACCTTCTCGAAGCGCAACCTGGACCCCTTCAGGCACGCGAGATGGAGCTGCGTGCCTATGTCCATCATAGCGACAACGGGTCTCGCCAGGATGCCGGCAGGAAGCCATGCCGTGTGGTCGGGTCCCCAGATGAAGCTCGACACGCGAGCCTGCAGCTTCGAGATGGTCGTGGCCTCTGGTAGGTAAGCGTTGAGGTGGTGCTGGATGGTGGAGATCACCAGGGAGTTGGCGGCCCTGGCTCGCCCGACGAGGGAGAGGCCGCGGGTGAAGGGCGTCGCCTTGCGGCAGGCAGCTTCGAGGAGGGCCAGAAGATGTTGTTCTCGGTGCGCGACGGAGCTCCTCGTGGCGATGCTCGTCCCCAGGACCCGGATGGAGGTGTTAGACCAGGAAGCACTGAGGGGAGAGTGTCCTCGCTCGCGCCAAGATCCGCACCAGAGGCCCGCGCTCTTCCCGTAGTTCACGGCGATCCCAGAGGCTCGGTGGAATTCCTCGAAGACCGCCGCGATTCGGGCGAACATCTCGTCGCGATGGACGAGGAGGACGATGTCGTCGGCGTAGGCGATGACGTTTCCCGCGCCGAGGATCGTCTCCAGGCGACGTAGCAGCGGCCCCGTAGCGATGCTGAAGAGCGCGGCGCTGACGGCGCAGCCCTGCCTCACGCCGTTCAGGAGATGGAAAGCGGCGGTCTGGAAGCCCCCGGCCTGTATCGTCGCGTCCGCCCCGGCATAGAGCAGGAGGATCCAGCCCACGAAGGTCGGTGGGAGGCGCAGGGACACCAGGAAGCCGCGGTCCAGGCAGTCGAAGGCGGACTGGAGGTCGATGGATACGACGGCGAGCGGCGAGCCCCCGGCAGTAGCCTCCTCGACGGCGTCGATGATCTGGGCGATGTTCCAGGAGGGGGACCTCCCGGGCATGGCGTAGGTCTGGCACTCCGGCACCAGGGCTGGCTGTGGGGCTTGAGGCGACCGAGGACCCTGTAGTCAGCCGAGGGCAGCGAGATGGGCCTGTAGCTACCCAAGCCGCGGGCCTGCGGGACCAGGCAGATCTCGCTCCGGTGCGTCGATGGAGGCAGGGCACCGCGGATCTGGGAGGCCGCGAAGACTCGCTGGAAGACACCAGCGAAGAAGTCCTCGAAGACGGCGAGAAGCTCGCAGGGCAGGCCGTCCCAGCCGGGAGCTCTTCCGCGAGGGAGGCGGTGGCGACCTCGTGCGCGGAGATTTCGGCCCGGTGGAGAGGCTCCTCCTCGCCCAGCTCGATGAGGGTGGTCGTCCCATCAATGAAGGCGGCTCCTGCAGCTGGATCGCAGGTCGGGCGGGCGAAGCGGGGCCGGAAGATGGCATGGGCCTTCCGCCGCAGCTCGGGGCCCTCGATGACGCGGCCGTCGTCGTCCCTGACAACGCTGACGGGGCGTCGAAGATGAACCGCGCGCGCGAGGTCCGGCAGCAACGGGTAGTTGGCCTGGACGAAGGAGGCCTCTAGCTGCGCCGCGATCGTGGCCAAGAGGGGCTGGTGGGAGACGGCCCACCTGGAGCAGCCCGAGGCGGTGGTCTGAGAGGTGGTAGTGGCTGGTCGCGTAGGTGTTCACGCGATCCAGGAAGCCCGCAGGGACGAGGATCCGGTCCAGACGGCTGCTCTCAACATGGTCACCGTGGCTAGCGACCCTGGTGGGCAGGTGGGCAGCGTCGAACTTGGTGGCTACGTCCACCAACGTAGCCAGGTCCAGAAGATCGGCAAGGGCATCCACGGAACCCGATGAATTGTCCCTGATATTGAGATCCCCGAGGACCCAGACCCCCTTTTGGATCGCTGTTGCCGCCAGTAGCTCCAGTTGTTCTAGCCGCTCGCGGGGGTCGTGTGCCAGATGGGCGTTAATAAAGGTCATCTCCTCGCCGTGGACATCTATGACGGCCAAGGTAATGTGGCCCGGCCACAGGACACGCTGTCGTAGCACGGCGACGCCTGGCCCGAAGACGCCGGCGAGTCCAGATCCCGAGATGGCTACGGGTGGCGTGACAACAGCGTTGTAGCCGAGGCAGAGGTCTTGGCCTTGGTCGAGATGATAGCTGTTTGTTTCCTGGACAAACGCGATGTACACCTGGTGTTGTCTGAGCAGATGACAGAGCACAAGGCTCCTCCCGCGAGTGGCTAGCCCTCGCGCGTTGATGGTGGCGATTCGGAAGCTCATCTTGCCCTGCCGTTAAGCCGCTACCTGGCCGCCATGAGGTTCTTGTAGACGTTGGTGGTGGAGCCAGGTTTCAAAGCCAAGATACGGTCGACCAGCTTGGCGAGAGCGTTGCCCTGTGCGGGTGTGAGCGACAGTATCCGTTTTCCGACCGCAGTTTTAGAGGCGAGGAGGCGTAGGACCTTTTCCCGGTCTCGGAATGAGGAGAGCGATGCTTGCCTGGCGAGCATTGAGCAGTTGGCCCTGCGGTGACCCTGCTTGTGACACCTCGAGCACTTGATGCCGAAGGTCAGGAAGGCAGGCAGGGTGTCCCCTTTGGACTTTATGTCCAGGCGGGTGGGAAGTCTTTCCAACTTAACACCGTCGTTGAGGAGGACGTAGGCCTCGCGGCGTCCGTTAGCGTAGGTATATTCGTCGACTTTGAATTGCATAGGGGCGATGGATGATACCTTCCCGTATGGCCGCAACGCCTCGATGATGGTGGCGTCTTCGATGAAGATGGGGAGGTTGCCGATGATGATCCTCTCGGCTCTTTTGCGGAAGGGGAAGGTCTTGAGGGTCGGTGCCCTCGATATCAAGGTCCTTCTCCATGAGGCGCTCAGCAAGGGCCTTGCTGGTTACTCCCACGAGGACGTGTCCGTTCATCCTGGTCAGCTGGATGATGTTCTTCGACCCGCCGACCACTTCATCAACCGCCCGGAGGTACTGGTATTATTTCTATTATCCTGTGGCGACTGCACTTTGCTTCAGCGAGCGCGAACTTGGACAAAGCTAAAAAACACATACGGGCAGAAGAATGGCGGCCCCACTATGCCTCGGCAAGCACGTGTTGGGAGAACACGTCACTACGTATGCGCGGGCGTCATCCGGAACTTTCTAGCGACTGGCGCTTCCGACACTTGATCTGGCACTCACGCGGTAAACAGCTAGGCTAACTCCAACGGCCGTTACTTCAACCGTTGCTTCTTTTCTATTTTTTTATTTCTGGCTTTAAATAAATTAATTTTAATTATAATTTTATCAGAGAGCAGCCTTTCCACAAGCCACACCAACACATCAACAACCATCCTACAAAATTGGTGAGCCGGACGACTCGAATGAAGAATTAACGGCCAACGTCAAGGGCAAATCATGGAAGCTCAAACATTCACGATGGAACTCACCCCATCTCAAATATCAAAATTGATTTTTCGAGCTCCACCCTTCTTGCCAAACGACATTCCATTGTGGCTCAGCCAACTGGAAGCTGCTTTTATTTTCGCAAACATCGCCAGCGACGACAATTTCAAGTATAACACATTAATCGTTAATTTAGATAGACTAGCTCTCATCTGCGTCTACGACATTGTAGAGAACCCACCAGTTTCAGGAAAATATGCGGCGCTCAAAGAACGACTTCTCCTGCGATTTGGCCGGTCACGCCAGGTACGAACAGCTCAAGTCTCAGAAACTAAGCCCATTGCTGATCAGAGACCCTCGATTATCCTGGTTGAATTGTCCAAACCACCTCCATCTCAGCACGGTGGTCCCTGTACTCCCACCTCCAATAGCCTCCAACACCTGGAGCAGACGGCTTTTCCCCGTGACATGAATGTCACAACAACTGCCCCGGTGACTACAGTCCAGAACGTTGAAGACACCAACTCAAGCTCCAACTTTCCTTCTCCCTCCAGCTCTCTGAGTGACTCTTCATCCTCTCGGACTCCTCATCGTTCTGCTCCAACCCTCCTTCAAACACCATCTCGCGCCCCCCTGAAACTGTTTTCTCCACCCCAGTGCACAGTGACAATCCCTTGCCCCAGCAGCCGCCATCTCATGAAGAGCCTTTGCCCCAGCAGCCGCCGTCTCATGAAGAGCCATTGCCCCAGCAGCCGCCGTCTCATGAAGAGCCCTTGCCCCAGCAGCCGCCGTCTCATGAAGAGCCTTTGCCCCAGCAGCCGCCGTCTCATGAAGAGCCCTTGCTTCCATCCTGCGAGCAGAAACATCCACTCTTCCTAGAAGAAACCAATAACGCTGCTGCAACGACTCCTCTCCACTTGCAGCCCGCCCAAACTTCGGTACTACAACCTCTCTAACCTCAAAACTCTCTCCAACAGTCATCACCTCCCATTGAATCAAGAGTCACTACTTCCCTAATACCAATAGCTCCTCTGGTACTCACGGCGACTATCCCTATCGCTGAGCAACCCATCGTATCCCTGCAACCTTACAAGATGGTCGCCACCCATTACATCCGGACAACATTTAAAAAGGACAGGTGCTTCCCTCAAGCCCCCAAGACCAGATCCCAACCCAACAAGGCACCCTACCAAGAGTTCCCTCTACGACTACATAGGATCTTTAAAGATCCTACTGGAGGGGGAGTAGTGTGGCGACCGCACTTTGCTTTAGCGAGCGTGAACTTGGACAAAGCTTCAAAACACATACGGGCAGAAGAATGGCGGCCCCACTATGCCTCGGCAAGCACGTGTTGGGAGAACACGTCACTACGCATGCGCGGGCGTCATCCGGAACTTTCTAGCGACTGGCGCTTCCGACACTTGATCTGGCACTCACGCGGTAAACAGCTAGGCTAACTCCAACGGCCGTTACTTCAACCGTTGCTTCTTTTATATTTTTATATTTCTGGCTTTAATTTTAATTATAATTTGATCAGCAGCCTTTCCACAAGCCACACCAACACATCACGCAACAACCATCCTACAATCCCATTGTATAAACAAGGTCATGTGGAGCTAAATTCATATAACAAATTCATTATTTTGGTAGGGTTGCATTATAGGTCCTGTCTTGAGGCTCCCATACATTCCAAGAGGTGGTCTGATGAGTCCTCTCTGGTCCTGCAGATGGTGCATTGTGGGAAGACACTATCCTGTAAGAGGAGCGGTCTTGTATGACCAGTTTTGCGCCTGGAAATACAGGTTGCTCCCTGTCGGTTCATCCCACATTCCAGAATAGCTCCAGGCTTTTGGTTCAGATATCAATGATAGGATGTCTTTTCTCTCGCCCACACACAGAAATAATAGGTTATTCACTTTTAAAAATGCAACATTTATTAATTCGTTAAATTGTGAATATAAAAGTTTATAACTTTTTAATTAACAAAATATTTTAATAAATGACATTTGGTGTTAGCGATCGACAAATTGCCAAAAAATTAAATACTGTTAAGCCCAATTTTAAAATTTTATCAAGTAGGAAAAGAAATCATTCAATAATTTTTGAAATTCTATTAAAGGTTTTTGCGTATGTGACAAAGTCATAAATGCATCACATAGTCAAACTGCTTTTCACACGTGTAGACATGTTGTGCACTTACAGTTAAAGCAGTCGCATCCTCTACCCACCATGATTATAATTATCATGGCCTGTACTACGTGTACTAGGGATAAGAAAAAAAATTAAAATTTAAATTTGTTTGTTTTAACTTGAAAAATTTAAAAGTCTCAAAGAAATTAAAATACACTTTATAAATATAAATATTAACTAATTATTTACATATATTATAAAAGTATTTTTCTTTGAATAATTATTTATTACAATGTTTTTTTGTATGCTTTTGTATTTAGGAGCATGAGTTTAATAGTTAGCGTTCTGCTACCTCACAAATTCAAATAATCAATTATATTTTTGCAAGGGAAAATGAAAATTTCAAAAAGCTCAAGATTTTCTAAAAGCAAAAATAATTGTACTACCTCCTCTTCACCTAGTCGAATATCAAAAAATAAGTCCTCTCGTGCTATTGATAATTTTTTCAAAAACAAATCCCAAAATGATTATTCATTAAATAATAAAAAAGAAAGCAAAAACATGTCAGCTGATTTATTAAATAAACAGAAAGATAAATCTGAAGTGACTTATTACTGTATGTGTGATGAAGGATTCAAATCAGTTGAAGAAGCAAGACACCATTACTATGGCCACAAAAATGTTGATAATGCCCCATTTGTGTACATGGTTATAGAAAATGATACTGAACCAGAATTTGTTGAAGAAACAACATATAGATGTACCCAATGTAATTATTTTAGTGTTGACTTCACTGCAATTAATGAACATTTCTCAAAAACGCACAAGCAGAGATTTAAAGTTAAAACACTTTATCTGCCTGAACTACCTAAAATACCATGTACCAAATGTGACAAAACATTCATTCATAAGATTATGAAGAATCATCACGAAAGCCTTCATGGAAAGCCCAAGAAAGAAAAGCAGGTAGATGACAGATACACATGTGGATTTTGCAGGTTCAAAGCCAAATCTTATGAAGATTTCAAAAATCATTGGAATGAAACGCATAAGGACATTTCTACAAGTTATTATTTTTATAAACATTATTATGGAGATACGAATTTGGTAATCACCTCTACGCAAAAATTATTCTTGTGTTCTTATTGCAACTTTGATCCCTCAAGAGATTTGAACTTTATTAAAGAGCATATATCTGGAAGCCATGGAGCTGACAAGTTTGAGTGTGAAGTGTTGGACAACTCAACGAACTTTACAAAATGGAAAAAGTGCAATATTAATGACAAAAATTTAACATATAACAAGAGAGGAAGAACTACTAGCTCTCTCAAAATTGAGCATCAAACAAACCTAAAAGATATACAAATTCCAAGCCCAATGGTATCTCAATTTGGAAGGAAGCTAAAGCAACCTTTGAATCTTGAAAATTATTATTTGAAACATAATACATATAAGATTGACGCTAATAGCCTAATACTAAGATTTAAACAAATAAGAAAAATGGATCATCTAAGAAAATATTAATACATTTATTTATATAAAATATTATTTTTGCGCGCTATATGTGAATTTATATTTTAAAATTAATTTTCTAAATAAATTTGTTAGGTATTTCACCAGGATAAAATTTTATAACATATGTAAATAGTTTATAATTTGTAATATATGCTTTTTGAAGATTATTTACAGCCATTATAATTTTTGGTATTTTTCTGTCAATAAAAATCGCTTTTATTTTTCTCTAAAGCATCTGTTTATTTACCTATTGTTGATTTACTAAAAGGGAATGCGTATTTTTTAATTTTTTAAAACTTTTTTCGTTTCATATAATAAAGACATTTATCCGATTTTAGGTAAGTTATATACTCATATATCAAAATATATTTCATATATTTATTTTTCTAAATTGAAATTTAAAACCCCACCGTATTTTGATCTTTAAATATTTGAAACGCTTTTTTTAAGAGTGTCAAAATTATATGAAAATCTATAAAGATTACTTTAGACTTGTGCATCATTTTAACTAATATAAACAAAAAGAAATTATTTTTATTAGTTTTATTTGAATTATATATATATACCCCATGGAATCAGAGCTTAGTGTTGAATTAAAGCCTGTGAGATCATATCATCACTGCTAGTGGTTATTTTTCTGGAATATAACCAAATATAGAATTTAAATAACATGAAAGAACATATATATACATATCAGTGATGATATGATCTAACAGGCTATAATTCAACAAGAAGCTGATTCCTTGGGGTGTTGAAGACAAGTAGGCACCATCTCCTTGAAACTTTGTTCAGTAGAACCTCTATGAGAGGATACCTCTCTACAAAGGACAGTTTTTATTGCCAAATGTACCCTTTTTACTATTTAGCAACTTTATTTATTTTATTTAACAGTTGGGAGAGACACGCCATATCCACAATTTGGATAATTGCGTGTATATTTTAAATTATATACAATTAATACAATTGAACATTGGAAATCATTAAAATTAAACGTTCAATGTCAAATTTTACATATAGCAATTATAAGTAGTAGCTTGAAATATGTACAGTCAACGCTTTCGCCTCAAAATATACATCCTGCAGAATCTATTAAACTTGATGTATTGGTCTTTATTGCAAGCAGCTTGTTTTGTATTAGTCAGGTAAAGTTGGTTTTCTTCCCTTAGATCAGAAGTTAATGGACAGTCTATCAGAAGATGTTCGGGGGTTTGTTGTTCGTTTCCACAAGTGCATGCAGGTGAACCAATTTTGCCAATTCTAAACAAATATGTGTTGAAGTCACCATGTCCAGTAAAAAATTGAACGTTATAGAAGTTGGGTTGAACATAGTTAGGAATTCTTGAAGTATCAAAGAATCCCTTGAAATTATCATTGGCACCTCCATAGTATTCCTCAAATTTCTGGTTTATAAAATTAGATATCATTTTTCTTTTAGTTGGATCTGATTTTTTGTATCCAATATTCATTTTTAGTATATTTGTTTCAATAAAATCCGTGAGCTTTGGTGTTCTAGCAACAATATGAGTACAGTTTGAAGATGTTGAATTATAAACCTGTGTACTGTGCTTCAATATTTTGTACTGCAGAGAGTTTAATTTATCTTTGACTTTTTTGGGTATAAAGTTGTACCAGATCGTGAAACCATAAGTTAGTGAACTTCGAAACAGTGTCTTATAGAGTTCTATTCTTCTTTTACTGTCCAGTTCCCATGCTTTCCCGGTTAATCCAATTAGGTATCCACTAGCTCTATTTGTCTTAGTAATAATCTCATCAATATGGGGCACAAAATCCAATTTGTTTTTATTTCTATGATTTTTAAAAGTTATTCCCATAATCTTCAGTTTTTCTACCCGATTGGCAGTGATAGTGTTAGGAATTTTTGCAGCTATTTTGCTATTAAACAAGTATAAGATTTTCCTTTTCTCTTCAGATACGGTCAACTTATTGTTCCCACACCAGTCTAATATTCTCCCCATGACCTTTCCTGTTGTATTCCGAAGTTCTGTCAAGTTGTTTCCCCAACATATCACAGTTAAATCATCCGCATAAGCAATGATTTCACTGTTTGATTCTGAATAGTTATTCAATAAATCGTTTAGAATAATATTCCATATTGTAGGGGATATAGGCCCACCCTGTGGACATCCCTTGCTTAATTTTTTGTGGGTTTCATTTGATGAGTATCTAAATCTCACTCTTCTATTATTAAGAAAAGACTGTAGTAGTTTTATTATTGAAGCTTGAACGTTGTCCTCATCTAGTCTTTTCAGCACCATCGGCCACCATGCATTGTCGAACGCTCCACTTATATCAACTGCGATTATAGCTGTATATTCTTTGTTTTTATGTTCTAGAGCTATTTTGATAATTTCATTTAATGCAGAGATAGTAGATCTTGATCTTCTAAATCCATGTTGACGATTGTTAAGCAGATTCGAGTCTTCATAAAATTTTATTAGTTTGTTGTTAATTATTTTTTCAAATATTTTGGAAATGTTTGAGTTGAGACAAATGGGTCTGTAGCTTTTATAAATTTTCATATCTGTTCTACCTGGTTTGGGAATAATTATTACCTCAGATTTTTTCCATTCATTCGGATAATAATTTAAATCTAAGCATTTTTGAAAAAGTTTCACCAGTATTGGAACTATTAGTTGTTTAGTATGTTTTATCATATTGTTAGAAATATTATCAATTCCAGGCGTTTTCTTTGAGTTTAGCTCATCAATTATACCATTTACTTCATTGGGCGTTATTATTATATTTTCTTTATTATGAAATCCTAAAGTATAGTTCCTTATGTTTTTGTGGAAGGTTGTGTCTTCATTATCTCTATCATCGGGGAAAAGGTTGTTCAAAAATTTCTACTGTGTTGTCTTCTGGAATCGTTCTTCATTTTATTCACTTCTAAGATTTCCAAAATGCCCTTTCGGTTAGAACCGTTTTTAATATTTTTGTATACCCTGTATAAATTTCCATATGGGTTTTTTGATTTGATGTTGTTGAAGTTTGAGATTGAATCAAGGAATAAAAAGATTATTTATTAAACAAAGTAACTTAAAACAAGATGTTAAAGTAGCAAAATTTTAAAGGCAAGTATATATATAAAGGCGAGAGACAAAGACTATATATATATTGACGTCGACCGCAGCGCCGCCGCGGCCGTTGATTGGTCGATCCCCCAATGCTCCACGCCAATTTTGATCGCTATTCCAACACTCCCTCTCGATCCAAAATGTTCAGTAGACCTCTTAAGTAGTGGAATTTGTTTCGTGGAAGAGGTTTAGTAATTATATCAGCTAGCTGTTCTGAGCTGCAAACATGATGCACTTTAAGTTCACCTTCTTCATGTTTGGATCTAATGAAGTGGTAGCGAACATCAATATGTTTCGTTCGTTTGTGGAATACTGGATTTTCAACAAGTTTTATTGCTGCTTGGTTGTCGATATAAAGTTCAGTTTCTTTAGTAATATCACAGCCGATGCCCTGTAGAAGTCTTCTGATCCAAATCAATTCCTTAGCAGCACTGCAGGCAGCGATGTATTCACTTTCGGTGGTTGAAAGTGCGATAATTGGTTGTCGTTGGCTTGCCCAAGAAACAGTTCCTCCGTTCATCATGAAGGCATAACCAGTCGTACTTTTTCTGGAGTCAACATCACGAGCAAAATCACTATCAGAGTAGCCAACAAGTTGGTCTTGTCCAGTGAAGAGAATTCCCATGTGTGGAGTGCCTTTCAGATAACGGAAAATATTCTTCACTGTTGTACAATGTGCAGGTCCTGGATATTCTAGGAATTTACTCACTTGTGAAACTGCATAAGTGATATCTGGACGTGAAACACATGATGCAAACATAAGGGATCCAACAGCTTCTCGAAAAGGGAATTTAGGCATCTTTTCCTTTTGTTCTGGAGTAGGACAGTCCTGCTTTGTTAAGATGACAGAAGGATCCATAGGCACTGAAGCAGGAATACAGTCAGCCATATTAAATTTACTCAAAATTTTGTCAATATATGATGACTGGTGAATGAAAATACTTGCTCTATCTTCTGACTGCTCAATTTGTAGCCCAACAAAAAAGTTAACACTTCCAGATGTAATATCAAATGCGTGTTCTAACTCATCCATTATAATAGCTATTGCCTCTTTATCTTTAGATAGAATAATTCCATCATCAACATAGAGAGCTAAGATAACATTTGAATCATTGTGTGTTCCAATGAAAATGCACGGGTCGGCGTCTGATGTTTTGAAATTATGGCTATACAAAAAATTGGTAAATTTCTTATTCCAATTTCTAGAAGATTGTCTCAGACCATACAGACTTTTATGTAATCTATAGCAGCTATTATCATCTCTCTTGTAGCCTTCTGGTTGTTCAAGATAAACAAGTTCCTCTAATTCGCCATTGAGAAAAGCTGTCTTTACATCGAATTGCTTAAGAAACATCCTTTCAGAAGCAGCGTGTGATAAAAGAATGCGTAACGAATCATACCTGACTACTGGGCTAAACGTATCGAAATAGTCAACATTTTTGATTTGAGAATAGCCTTTTGCAACTAATCTGGCTTTGAACCGTTGAATTGTACCACCGGACTCCGTTTTAATTTTATAAACCCATTTACAACCGATAGGTTTATGACCATCTGCCAAACGTTCTAAAGTCCATGTTTTATTTTTATTTAATGCATCAATCTCTTCATCCATGGCTAATTTCCATCTTTCTGAATCTGAACTTGTTATTGCATCTATATAGTTACTGGGTTCATCAGCGAGCGCAAAGTTACATTGGCTATTCGAAACTTTAGAGCGTGTTATCATTGGATATGCGAACTGATATTGGATACTGGCAGCATTTCCTGCACTGGGATGTTTGTTGTTGCAACTGGTGATTCATCCGGAGCGCTGTTAATCTGAAATATTATTTCTTTCGGTTTGGTAGATTCTCTATCTGAATGTGGAGTAGCTTTCTCATCGAATGTGACATCTTTAGAAATTCTTATTTTTCTAGTTTTCTAATCCCATAATCTAAAATTTTTGCTTGTATTCTCATAACCTAAAAACATAAGTTTTATCGATTTATTATCCCACTTTTTACGGTTTTCTTTGGGAATATGCATATAAGCATTACAGCCAAATATTTTATAGTTAGCTACATTAGGCTTTGTGCCAAAGAAAAGTTCATAATGTGTCGTTCCAGGGGTTTGCTTAGTCGCACTTCTATTTAGAATATAAGTTGCTGTGTTACATGCCTCAGCCCAAAAAAATCCTGGAAGATTTCGTGAATTTAGCATGGACCTGGCTGCTTCCTGAATCGTACGATTGTCTCTTTCTATACGTCCTATCTGTTCGTGCACATAAGGTGCAGTGAACTCGTGAATTATCCCAAATCTTTTACATAAATCTGCAAAATTATCGCTTTTGAATTCTAGCGCATTATCAGTCCTAAGAACTTTTATCTTATTTCCAGTTTGGGTATAGATAAGAGTAGCATATTCTTTGAATATATCTAGCACATCTGATTTGTTTTTAATAAAATAAATATGGCGATAACCACTAAAGTAATCTTTAAATAAGCAGAAATACAGATATTTACTTAATGATTGAGTCTGCATTGGGCCACAAATATCAGCATAAATAAACTCACCTAGCTGGTAGTTTTTGCCATCTGAGGGATAGCACGACTTTCTATGGGCTTTTCCAAGTTGGCATCCTTCACAGAAGAAAAAATCTCCCTCTAAATCTTGAGGCTGCAGACCATCCACCAATCCTTTGGTCGCCATCTCTCGAAGTGTAGCAACTGGAAGATGCGCAAGTCTCTCGTGCCACAACTGAAGCTTGTTCTCGCTGGTGATGTATCCTTGTGATGATGACGTAACCTTGAAGAGCATCCTGTAGAGGCCGTCATGACGCACTCCTACGGCTTTTAGGTCATTATCCATGAAGATCTGTAGCTTGTCATGTTTGATAATGACGTTGAATCCTCTTCTTGTGGACGTAGAAAGGCTATACAAATTTTTCTTTAGTTGCGGCGAGTAGAGCACATTTCTTATGTACGTATTGTACCATCCACCGGCGACGTAGGCTTGAATCTCGATGTCTCCCATGCCTTCTGCAAGTAGTGTCGAGTTGTCTCCCAAGTAGATTGGATGATCACTGGTGAACGGCGTGTAGGTCTTGAACCACTCTCGTCGAAATGTCATGCTGCAGCTTGCACCGCTGTCAGCATACCAAATATCATTGGGCTCTACTTGATTATCGCACAAAATAAGTCCATAATCACTTGAACTTCCTTTTGAATCATGAAGATTTTTGGATTTATTTTTCTCATTAGCTAATCTTTTTCTACATTCGCGGCTCCAATGTCCAATTTTGTGACAATAGTGGCATTTAGTGTTCTTCTTGGCATCTTGAAAAGAACGTTGTGTATCTTTAGGCTTCGTTCGTGCTTGCCTGTGTAATAAGGCCTCGTCTTGTTTAGAAGAACCGCTTTGTTGATTCCTTGTTTCTTCAATCAAAAGTCTTGCAGTTAAATTGTTAAGAGTTTGAGCTTTCGGATCTAACGATTCCCACGCTGCAACAAAGTAGCGCATACTCGAAGGCAAAGTATTTAAAATTTTTGCTACCTTTTGATCTTCCGTTATGGTTCCACCCATTTGTGAAATTTGTGCAGAAATATTTTCAATTTTTGCTATGTAATCACTTATTGTTTCCGATGTCAATAGTGCATCGAAGAATTGTTGCCAAAGTAGGCCAATAGTAAATTCGGATTTTTGTTCATGAATAGCAAGTAATTTCTGCCACATTTGTGAAGCGGAAGTACAGTTCATCAGGGGCTGAAGAAACTTTAATTCGATTGCCTGTGATAATAACATCCTTGCCTTAACGTCCTTTGATTTCCAATTCTGTAGTGAACTTTCAGAGTTACTGTCGGAGGAAACAACATTCGGCTTTATTTCTAAGCCTTCCAATAATTCTAGTAATTTTTGTTGTTCCAAAAGAAGCCTGAATTGGAATTTCCATAGTGAAAAGTTTTCACCATTAAAAACTTTAATCCTTGAAAGACAATCTTCGCTCATCTTCTTTGTCTTGGAATCGGCCAACGACAAAAAGAAACTAGGGTTATGGTTGGCAGTTGACGCCTAAACTTCGAGCAAAACAAAGGCTTACTCACTGCTGGCGGTTAATCCTTTTAGGCGCAGTGGAAGCGTGCTGGGCCCATAACCTGTTGAAGTTTGAGATTGAATCAAGGAATAAAAAGATTATTTATTAAACAAAGTAACTTAAAACAAGATGTTAAAGTAGCAAAATTTTAAAGGCAAGTATATATATAAAGGCGAGAGACAAAGACTATATATATTGACGTCGACCGCAGCGCCGCCGCGGCCGTTGATTGGTCGATCCCCCAATGCTCCACGCCAATTTTGATCGCTATTCCAACAGATGTCCTCTAAGAAAAACCTCCAAGACATTCTTTTAGCCTTATTTATTTCCCTGACGTATTTGTTTCTTGCACTTTTATACTGTTGTTGAATATGGATAGAGGGATTTTTCGCCCGATAATAGGAGTTACGGAGGTATTTACAATAGCTCTCAAGGCGTGTCAAGTCCGCGTTCCACCATCTGTTTATGTTGTTTTTTATTTGTTTGTTTTTTCTTAGTTTAAGAGTATTATACGCTGCTTCAATGAGCGTGTTCGAAAGTTCTTTTACCGCGCTATCGACGTCTTTCCTTGTATTTGCTGTCTCTAAAAAGTTTTCAATATTATTTTGATCTATTTTAATGAAATTCTGGGCAAAATTTGATCAGTTCGCCTTTTCTTCACTGAATTTCCATGTGGAATAATTAGTAGCTGTGGTGAAATTGTCAGTTATATGTACTTCATAGATTATTGCTACATGATCAGAGATCTGCGATATTTGTTCTGTGTGCCAGTCTCTGATAGCTGCTATTGCTTGTTTGTTAGTCAGCGTCAGATCAATCACACTAGCATTTCGGCATGTAGTGGATTTATTATTATGTATGATTAAGTTCGTTTCGTCAATGATGGGGATCAATCTATGCCCATTGTAATTTTTTGTAGAATCCTACCATAATGGCGATCTGGCGTTAAAGTCACCACTTATAATTAGGGGCGTGTTTATAAATGTTTCAGTTAGTGATCTGAAGAATGTTTCGTGCTCCTTTCTCATAGAATTGGGGTGAATATAAATATTTGATATAGCAATTTTCTTACTTTCTGTTTGTATAGAAATGGTTGTGGCGAAGGAGTTAGTGAATTCTTTTATTAGTTTAATTTGTAACGCATTGTTTCTAACAATTATTGCTGTATTTATATTTGGACTGTTTTCCTGATGATATATTATATTGTTTCCTGGAAAAATTATATCTTCTTTTATTTTATAAGGCTCCTGAATCAGAATTAAGTCTGTGTTTATGAATTTTTTGGATGAATATAGTTCACTCATGCAGGTATTGCTTTTCCTAGCATTTTGTTGAATAATTTTAATTCTATCAGTAGCTGTGTTTCTTCCATTCATATGCATTCAAATGGTGTTTTAATTCTTGTTCTCCTCTTCTTGAATTGTTGAGTAATCGGTACGCTGCATCGTGTTTTTAATCTCTCTTTCGTAGATCGGGCATGCTTGGGTATTTGGTTTATGATCTAAATTTCCGTTCTTAAAATATGGGTGCTTGCAGCAATTGCTGCATCTTATTATTTCGGAGCAGTGATGCTGTCCTTCCATTCTACATTTTACACATTTCTTTATATTTGGGCAGTTTCTGGTCCGATGTCCAGGGTGGAATAAATAACAGTTTTGACATTGATCAACATGCACTTTGTCCCTAATATCGCACCGTTGGATATCAGTATATATTTTGCCAAGTTTTTTAATAATAGCATAGGCCCCCGGGGAGACCCTCAGAACTACATCTTGCTCAGCCTTTACAGATTTAATAGGAAATAAGACCTTGATCTCATTATTTAGCCCAGCAAGTTCTGGGTTCATCTCACAGATTATCGTTGCCAAATTTGTTAGATCTGTTATTTTGCTAATCGACTTAACCAAAATTGTAGGATCTCTTAGTTTTGGCTTATATATTTTGCTGATTTGGTTGATTTCGTCAAGCTTCTTGAAACTTTCAATCAGTTGGTCTATATTCTGATCATTAGGCAGTTTAAGGAT
Source organism: Cordylochernes scorpioides (assembly GCA_030710605.1). Lineage (NCBI taxonomy): Eukaryota > Metazoa > Arthropoda > Arachnida > Pseudoscorpiones > Chernetidae > Cordylochernes > Cordylochernes scorpioides. The sequence continues at coordinate 85,944,647 of CP092876.1, forward strand.
CGTTCCTTTTCTTGTATTTATTATTTTATTGATTATTGTTTTATTGCCCTCTTGTCTAAGAAATTTGATACCCTCATTTACCTTTTGTTGTACCTGTGATATTGCTTGATTTTCATTAGCTGTTATAAAAATGGTTTGTTCTTAGTATTTTGTCGTACTTTTTGTGTAAGTAAGTAATCTTTATTTTTAGCCACTTCTGCATACGAATCTTTACTTAAACCCTGCCCAATTATCTTTGATAAATCGTTATTGATAACCGTAAAGTTATTTTGCATACATTCTTCGATTTTGTTTATTTTCTGATCAATTTTAAGTGATTCTGTTATATTATCCTTTATCTGTTTTATTGTTCCCCTTAAATATCCTATATCTTGTTTATTTAATGTTTTTTGATTGTTATCAAATTTATCCGTAAAATATTTGCATAGTTCATCTAATCGTTCTACAATTAGATCATTCATTTTCAAATTTTTACATATTTAATAATAAACCTTCGAAAATTCAAACAGCAATTGCCGATCAAAAGTTAATATTATTTTTATTTAAGCTATTTATATATAAAATTTTAGTTTTATAACAGGCAAGGAAGAAGTTTTATAAACAAAGCTTACCGGAGTTAGCAGAGCCAAGCGACGCACGTCCGATAGTCGCTAATATTTAGCAACTTTGAAAAGAGGCACCTCTCATTAAAGGAAACTTTGGCTCTGCAACTAGGTGTTGTCCTTTACAGAGAATTGTAGTAAACTATATGTGAGACTTATTGAAGTAATAAGACCAAATAAATTGTGTGTGACCTAACAGCATTGTAAAATACTGAGTGATGGTAACAACGCTGTTACCAAACTGTCACACTGTTTGGTGTTATTGCCTTGTAGTTCTAATCACACACTACAAACCTTTATTAAGACACACAGGTCTTACAGAGGATTCTCCTTGGGGTTACAAGACGGAGACACCTATGAAAGTGGGAAATATACAAAGGGGTAAAAATGGAGAAAGATTATATACACATGATAAATATATACAGATTATTATTTGAATGATCCTATGGAAAATAAGAAAAAAAAAAATGGAAATATGGATGGAAGAAGTGGAGAGAGGAAAGAGGAAAGAAAACAGGTATTTACATATGGGACATTGCATTGTTGCCATCTTCAGACAAAATTACTGAATGACATTCAGTGACAAATGCAATGTACTTGACAAGTATCTGACACCATTGCCTTCAAGGTATTAACATCGTGTGTATTCATAACACACACGTGTTTACATTTACGCTAAATTATTTTCAAATAAATTTCTATTTTAAAATAGAAGGCCATTTAGACAAAAAATATATAGTGACAATATAAATTAATCACAGATATTTAAAATATTAACAATTAAATCTTGTTAAAAAAAAACAATGAACCAATCATAACCTTTGTTTACATCGTGTGTCACCGTGACGTCACGACCAATGAGAGGCTTAGTCTCAGATTGGGCTAAATGTCGAGAACTCACCCTCTTACACTATTTATTTATTTATTTGGTCTTATTACCTTGTGTTTATTAGGTGAGAGTTTAAATATATTAGAAAGACATATTTGATAAGGCAGCACAATTATATATTACACTGGTCAACAACATTTTTGCCCAAGGGAACCAGATGGTTTTTCTAGTGTAACTTTCGATGCTGAACTCAAAAATGAAATCAGCAATTTCCATCACCCATGGTTTCTGTGTGACAGCCTTTTTTTAGTATTGGGATAAATACAGAAATAATTGCAAACAATGTTAAGTAAGCATAAACCTCATTACACTGGTATATCAAACAATATTATAAAATACAATATTTAATTAAAAAGGCATATATTGGATTAAAAAAAATGTATTTTACCAATATTTCAGTTGGCTGAACGGCAACCTTTATCAAGGTATTATAACATATTAATGTGTGTCAACAACAAACTCAGCGCCACACATTGTTGTTGACACACATTAAATATGTTATAATACCTTGATAAAGGTTGCCGTTCAGCCAACTGAAATATTGGTAAAATACATTTTTTTTAATCCAATATATGCCCTTTTAATTAAAGATTTATTTATGGATTGCTCTATTTTCAAAAAAATAAAATATATATTAAAAAAAACCTATTTTTTTTTGTAGACCCTGGTACAGTGTTGTTACCATCATCAGACAAAAGTGTATGATTATAATGAGAAAAAAAAAAAATTATCCTTAGTGTATGTGGTACAGACCATGATAATCATGATATGTAGTTAGCGACTACTTTTACTCTAAGTGCACCACTATGTGCATGTCTATTTGGATTTGGTCTTATTACCTTGTGTTTAGAAAGACGTGATAAAGCACAATGGATATTATAAAGCACAAAGAATAATTTTTATTCTTTTGTCTGATGATGGTGACAATGCTGTTGCTGAAATGTCACACACTAATAAATTATTTGGTCTTTATTTCTTGTAGAAAGACATATTGTACCTCTTCTCTGTAAAGGACCTAGTGCCAGATGTGCTTTAGTACCAAGATTATACAAATCCCATGAATCCATGCTCCTTAAGCTGTTTGATGATAAGCAGTGGCCTCTCCCAAAGGTCCTATTTGGTGAAAGCCAAAATGTGTTCTGGAGCTGCAGGTGCCAAGCTACATTTCCATATTCAATGGCTTGAGATGTCTGTTAGAATGGCCACCCATTCCCTCCAACAGTGCAATGTACATAGTGCTTTGTATTTATTCTGCTTTATGTGTCCACCGGGGCTCAAAAATCATCCATTCTGATAAGGTACAATTTGGATTATAGATGATAAACACAAGGTGATAAGACCAAATACAAATAAATAAATAGTGTGTGACATTTTGGTAACAGCGTTGTTACCATCTTCAGACAAAAGTACTGAACGAGAAATTTTACCACAGCATGTTTTAAATAGTTACTAGTTATCTTGTGTACACACTTGATAACAGTAACTATTAAAAACATGCTGTGATATATTTTCTCATTCAGTACTTTTGTCTGAAGATAGTAACAACGCTGAAATGTCACACACTATTTATTTGGATTTGGTCTTATCACCTTGTTTTTATCATCAATTCTGTTTAGCAGCCCCGTAAAATAAAGATATTTCTTCCTCCTGAGATGTTCTAAATGTTGTTGTTTGTCTGAAGTACAGAGCTTCCACTGGGATATCAAGGTAGGGCTTGGAACTGTTGAGTCTGTTGAAGTCCATCTATCATATACAGTAGAACAAACTCCCTGTAAAGGACAAATAATTGCAGAGCCAAAGTGTCCTTTAGGGAGAGGTGTCCTCTTAGAGAGAGAGAGAGAGAAAATAGAGGTAACTCCTGGAACATAAACCACCAACTACCCGGGCTGTACAGCTACAGTCTAGAAGTCCAGTCATGGGGAGGACTGCGGTGAACCAGGTAGTTCCAGGCTGAGTCAGGAAGCAGGGCTGAAGTCTTGTACTCCAAGTACTGTCTGTAGTCTGTGTAGTATAAAAGATGGACAGGAGAAGAGGAGGTTGTCCACAGTCTGTGACTCTTCCCGGCAGTGAATCCTCTTACCAGAGAGGTTCTAAATAGTAAAAAATGGTAATTTTATAAATTAAAACTGTCCTTTGTAGAGAGGTGTCCTCTAGTGCAAGTGTCCTCTCATGGAGGTTCTACTATATATAAAAATATATTTTTGTAACTAATTTAATTTTATTCAACATTTATTTTTCTGTTGTGACCAGAAGTCAATAAAGTTTTCAATTGTGTAGAAAGGTTCAGTTCATACCAGCTGCTGCTTATTTTTTCTGGGATCATTCTTTAAAAGAGCAATCTCTTTGAATCACCTCACAGTGTGTGGAATCTTCTTTCAAATGTTCCAAATAACTCAGTGTGTGGTTTCACAATTGCTTTGGTCTTGTTATCCTTTCTTCTTGGACATTACAGATGGCAGTTAGCTTATTCACAAGGTAATAAGACCAAATCCAAATAATAGTGTGACATTTCAGCGTTGTTACCATCATCAGACAAAAGTACTGAATGAGAAATTTTACCACAGCATGTTTTAAATAGTTATTCAGTACTTTTGTTGTTGTCGTGTCCAATGTAATTCAAAGTACTTTTGTCTGAAGATGGTAACAACGCTGAAACGTCACACACTATTCATTTGGTCTTATTACCTTGTGTTTTTAATAATAAAAAAGATCATTTTTTGGCACAAAGATGAAAAAAAGAAGACACTTTGGTCACTGACCAGTTCCACAGGACATCTTGTATGGTGATACCTGGTGGTCTTACAGAATTCCAGCCACAGCCAAACATCCTCTGATGACAGAGGCCAGTTCCACAGGATACCTGGTGGTCTTACAGAATTCCAGCCACAGCCAAACATCCTCTGATGACAGAGGCCAGTTCCACAGGATACCTGGTGGTCTTACAGAATTCCAACCAAAGCCAAACATCCTCTGATGACAGAGGCCAGTTCCACAGGATACCTGGTGGTCTTACAGAATTCCAACCAAAGCCAAACATCCTCAGATGACAGAGGCCAGTTCCACAGGATACCTGGTGGTCTTACAGAATTCCAACCAAAGCCAAACATCCTCAGATGACAGAGGCCAGTTCCACAGGATACCTGGTGGTCTTACAGAATTCCAACCACAGCCAAACATCCTCTGATGACAGAGGCCAGTTCCACAGGATACCTGGTGGTCTTACAGAATTCCAACCATAGCCAAACATCCTCTGGTGACAGAGGCCAGTTCCACAGGATACCTGGTGGTCTTACAGAATTCCAACCAAAGCCAACCATCCTCAGATGACAGTGGCCAGTTCCACAGGATACCTGGTGGTCTTACAGAATTCCAACCAAAGCCAAACATCCTCAGATGACAGAGGCCAGTTCCACAGGATACCTGGTGGTCTTACAGAATTCCAACCACAGCCAAACATCCTCTGATGACAGAGGCCAGTTCCACAGGATACCTGGTGGTCTTACAGAATTCCAACCACAGCTAAACATCCTCTGGTGACAGAGGCCAGTTCCACAGGATACCTGGTGGTCTTACAGAATTCCAACCAAAGCCAAACATCCTCAGATGACAGAGGCCAGTTCCACAGGATACCTGGTGGTCTTACAGAATTCCAACCAAAGCCAAACATCCTCTGATGACAGAGGCCAGTTCCACAGGATACCTGGTGGTCTTACAGAATTCCAACCAAAGCCAAACATCCTCTGATGACAGAGGCCAGTTCCACAGGATACCTGGTGGTCTTACAGAATTCCAACCAAAGCCAAACATCCTCTGATGACAGAGGCCAGTTCCACAGGATAACTGGTGGTCTTACAGAATTCCAGCCAAAGCCAAGCATCCTCTGATGACAGTGGCCAGTTCCACAGGATACCTGGTGGTCTTACAGAATTCCAACCACAGCCAAACATCCTCTGATGACAGAGGCCAGTTCCACAGGATACCTGGTGGTCTTACAGAATTCCAACCAAAGCCAAACATCCTCTGATGACAGAGGCCAGTTCCACAGGATACCTGGTGGTCTTACAGAATTCCAACCAAAGCCAAACATCCTCAGATGACAGAGGCCAATTCCACAGGATACCTGGTGGTCTTACAGAATTCCAACCAAAGCCAAACATCCTCTGATGACAGAGGCCAGTTCCACAGGATACCTGGTGGTCTTACAGTGTTTTATACAAATGCTCTTTATTTGTCCGGATAAAACTATATAAGCAAAAGTCGTTTTAGGTAACAAGACTATCCATATTCTCCTCTTTCTGGACTGGCACACACGCTCTATATATAGCTGGCACAAATAGGTTATAACAACTATGCAAATCGTGCCAAACATGCCACGAGCAAATATGCAAAGAGCAAACATGCAAATATACTACACACCTGCCTACATACAGAATTCCAACCACAGCCAAACATCCTCTGATGACAGAGGCCAGTTCCACAGGATACCTGGTGGTCTTACAGAATTCCAACCAAAGCCAAACATCCTCTGATGACAGAGGCCAGTTCCACAGGATACCTGGTGGTCTTACAGAATTCCAACCAAAGCCAAACATCCTCAGATGACAGAGGCCAATTCCACAGGATACCTGGTGGTCTTACAGAATTCCAACCAAAGCCAAACATCCTCTGATGACAGAGGCCAGTTCCACAGGATACCTGGTGGTCTTACAGTGTTTTATACAAATGCTCTTTATTTGTCCGGATAAAACTATATAAGCAAAAGTCGTTTTAGGTAACAAGACTATCCCTATTCTCCTCTTTCTGGACTGGCACACACGCTCTATATATAGCTGGCACAAATAGGTTATAACAACTATGCAAATCGTGCCAAACATGCCACGAGCAAATATGCAAAGAGCAAACATGCAAATATACTACACACCTGCCTACATCCCCCTTTTTAAGATCTGAAATATATACATATACATTACAAACTTTAAATGCACAGTATAATCAACAATGAAGGCGATCCACAGGTTTAACAATTCGTCCACTCCGTGTTCTTATCTGGCCGTCATCTGAGTCGCCAGAGGGATAATCCACAGCTGGGGTCTTTTCATTTTTAACCAGTTCCTCCATGTCCCCAGCTCTGCAGCTTCGATCATATCTGGATTTCATATCCCTTCTCCTCCTCTCCTCCTTTCTTTTCAGGGTCTGAGAGTCCACCAACCTTGGACCATGATTCTCTGGTGCAATTGGCAAGGTCGTTCGGAGTTTACGTCCCATGAGAAGCTCAGCAGGGCTGCAACCGTTCTCCAAAGGGGTCGATCGACACTCCAGGAGTCCAAGCGATGGGTCTTGATTTTTCTTGAGGATCAACTTAGGAATTTTCACACCTGCTTCTGCCATCCCATTGCTCTGCGGGAATCTAGGACTTGAAGCAACATGTGTGAATCCGTACTGCCCTGCGAAATTTGGTACCCGTCGAGGAGTATGCACAGCATATGGTCTTGCTCCAGGTTTCAATTTGATTTCGCAAGGGCTTCCGATCTGTCCCAGTCCTTTAAATACTTCGGGGAATTCCTTGATCGGGTCAATTTTCGTCGCAACCACTTCAATTCGCCTCGCCAGGTTCAAGAGCTCACATGCCCGGTGACTCAGAAGAGATTCACTCAAACGACGAATGACATAAATCCTCTCCTTGATTTCATAACTGCCATTTCGCAGCGTTGACACAAACATACCCACAGTCTGAAGTTCGGAAAATTCAGCAGCTCTAAGGCTGATGTTACTCTCTACCAGTCGTTGCTGTCCCATTATCGTCTTGAAGAGACACAGAGGAATACATGTAACATCCGCCTGGGAGTCGAGCTTGAACTTCACCTGTTTCCCGTTCACCTGGATTTCTGCTGTCCATCGCCTCCTGCACTCGCCTTCATCATCATCGAGATTAGATGAATCCTCTACAGCTGAGACACCCAGGAGAAAACCAATTTCTTCATCCAGTTCAGAAACAGCTTTGACTTTCGCCGTCTTCGCCTGCTTATCTGGGCAGCTATTTGCAAAATGGCCAGTTTTCGAACACAGGTTACATCTTTTTCCTTCAGCACGGCAAGCCTGTCCTTCCCTGTGGGTGAAACCTCCGCACTTTGGACATCTTGTTCTTGTTTTGGCTGACTTTTCCTTCTTCCCCGAAGGATGCTGTTGTTGCTTCGGTGAAAGTTTTCTCGAGTTGAACCTCACCTGGTTGACCATTTGGCTTGTTGAGGGACGCTGCAGGTCGACTTGCTGCTGTCGAACGGCTTCTTGCTGCCGAACCATTTTCACCGCCTTTTCCAAAGTCAGTTCGCTGTCCAACTGCATTCTTTCAGATAACGCCTTGTCCCTCACTCCAACCACTATTCGGTCACGGATCAACTGCTCATGAAGACCCTCAAATTCGCAACTATCAGCCAATTTGTACAATGAAGTGATAAATTCGTCCACTGGCTCTCGATCCTCTTGTACTCTTGAGTTAAATTTCGCACGTTCGTAGATAATATTCTTTCCTACACAGAAGTGGCTGTCAAACGCCTTGAGGACGGAATCAAATTTCGTTGCCTCTTCCTCCTTTTCGAACCTAAAGGTCCTGAATATATCATCCGCGCGGTCTCCTATCAAGTACATCAGCAAATCGATCTTGTACGCCTCCTCTTTCTTCTTCATTCCACTGACCACGAGGTATCGTTCGAATCGCTTCCTCCATTTTGGCCATTCGTTGGGAGTCGAGAAGTCGAAAGTTTCTGGAGGTTGAATCAGAGCCATGTTGAATTATCTTCCAAGGTACACCAAAACGCTACTTTGCAATATACGGGTTCGTATTTTATCCAGTCACCGCTGCCACCATGTTTTATACAAATGCTCTTTATTTGTCCGGATAAAACTATATAAGCAAAAGTCGTTTTAGGTAACAAGACTATCCCTATTCTCCTCTTGCTGGACTGGCACACACGCTCTATATATAGCTGGCACAAATAGGTTATAACAACTATGCAAATCGTGCCAAACATGCCACGAGCAAATATGCAAAGAGCAAACATGCAAATATACTACACACCTGCCTACATACAGAATTCCAACCACAGCCAAACATCCTCTGATGACAGAGGCCAGTTCCACAGGATACCTGGTGGTCTTACAGTGTTTTATACAAATGCTCTTTATTTGTCCGGATAAAACTATATAAGCAAAAGTCGTTTTAGGTAACAAGACTATCCCTATTCTCCTCTTGCTGGACTGGCACACACGCTCTATATATAGCTGGCACAAATAGGTTATAACAACTATGCAAATCGTGCCAAACATGCCACGAGCAAATATGCAAAGAGCAAACATGCAAATATACTACACACCTGCCTACATACAGAATTCCAACCACAGCCAAACATCCTCTGATGACAGAGGCCAGTTCCACAGGATACCTGGTGGTCTTACAGAATTCCAACCAAAGCCAAACATCCTCTGATGACAGAGGCCAGTTCCACAGGATACCTGGTGGTCTTACAGAATTCCAACCAAAGCCAAACATCCTCAGATGACAGAGGCCAGTTCCACAGGATACCTGGTGGTCTTACAGAATTCCAACCAAAGCCAAACATCCTCTGATGACAGAGGCCTGTTCCACAGGATACCTGGTGGTCTTACAGTGTTTTATACAAATGCTCTTTATTTGTCCGGATAAAACTATATAAGCAAAAGTCGTTTTAGGTAACAAGACTATCCCTATTCTCCTCTTGCTGGACTGGCACACACGCTCTATATATAGCTGGCACAAATAGGTTATAACAACTATGCAAATCGTGCCAAACATGCCACGAGCAAATATGCAAAGAGCAAACATGCAAATATACTACACACCTGCCTACATACAGAATTCCAACCACAGCCAAACATCCTCTGATGACAGAGGCCAGTTCCACAGGATACCTGGTGGTCTTACAGAATTCCAACCAAAGCCAAACATCCTCTGATGACAGAGGCCAGTTCCACAGGATACCTGGTGGTCTTACAGAATTCCAACCAAAGCCAAACATCCTCAGATGACAGAGGCCAGTTCCACAGGATACCTGGTGGTCTTACAGAGTTCCAACCTCAGCCAAACATCCTCTGATGACAGAGGCCAGTTCCACAGGATACCTGGTGGTCTTACAGAATTCCAACCACAGCCAAACATCCTCTGGTGACAGAGGCCAGTTCCACAGGATACCTGGTGGTCTTACAGAATTCCAACCACAGCCAAACATCCTCTGATGACAGAGGCCAGTTCCACAGGATACCTGGTGGTCTTACAGAATTCCAACCAAAGCCAAACATCCTCTGATGACAGAGGCCAGTTCCACAGGATACCTGGTGGTCTTACAGAATTCCAACCACAGCCAAACATCCTCTGATGACAGAGGCCAGTTCCACAGGATACCTGGTGGTCTTACAGAATACCAACCACAGCCAAACATCCTCTGATGACAGAGGCCAGTTCCACAGGATACCTGGTGGTCTTACAGAATTCCAACCAAAGTCAAACATCCTCTGATGACAGAGGCCAGTATCCACTTTCAGTATTTCTGATGTTTCAAGATTTTCTCCCCATCCTTCTGATAACTTGTTTTTTACTCCTATTCTACATTACTAAGGAGGTTGTTTGAATGCTCTGCTATTCAAGTCCAAACCTCTCTCCAGTTAATAAAAATTAGGTTTAGCTATATAGGTTTATCTCATTCCAAGCGAAATTCATATATGTAAAATGCCTCTAATTAAAATGAAATTTAAATTATCATTAAATTTTAGGACCCAAGCAGGTTAAAATTCAAATAAAATACAGTAGAACCTCATTTTAGCGGCCACCCCGCTAGTAGACACCTCTCTACAAAGGACAGTGTCAATTTGCAAAATTACCATTTTTACTATTTAGCAACTCTGGTAAGAGGGACACCTCTTCCTCTGCAATTAGGTGTTGTCCTTTACAGGGAAGTTCTACTGTATAAGCAATGAGCTTGAAAATTTTAAAATATTTTGGTCACTTTTATTCTATAACTTTTAATGAAGTATGATAAAGCACAATTTGGATTATAGATTATAGTTACAAGACCTAATCCAAATAAATAAATAATGTATGATGTTTCAGTAACAACGTTGTTACCATCATCAGACAAAAGTACTGAAATGCCACACATTTGGAGATTTGGTGTAAATACCTTGTGTTTATAATCCAAATTGTGCCATGGCTTCACTTATGTTTGATCCGGGGTAGAGGTGGGCAAGTGAATCGAGAATCGATTCTTTTGATTCACTCATTCGAAAGAGCGCTCTTCGATTCGATTCCCGAAGAAGAATCACGGTTCTTCTGACTCCCACTCCTTTCAATTCTCGGGAATCGAAGAATCGAAAGAATCGAAGAATCGAAAGAATCGAAGAATCGAAAGAATCGAAAGAATCGAAGAATCGAAAGAATCGAAAGAATCGAAAGAATCGAAGATTGGAAGACGATTCATTCGGGAATCGAATCGGTAGCAAGTTCCCGATCTGATTCTGAACTGATTCTTTTCGTTCTTTGATTCTTTTAACTCCTCTATTCTCCTGTTCACGAGACACGCATGTTATCAATATAAATAATTGGATATTTTAAACATTAAATTTATTTGATGCGTGTTATTTATAGATAGTATATATATATACATTTTACTTACAAAACATTAAAAACAATAATTGAACATTTAAAAAAAATCCATTTTAACTTTTCGAATTTGTAGATTGTATAGGAAATATATTCTTTAATATTATAATATATTTCCTATACAATCTACAAATTCGAAAAGTTAAAATGAATTTTTTAAAAATATATTCTTTATATTCTGAATATATTTGTTATATATGTTTAAATATCTTATTATTTTTTAAAGCTCAATACTCATTTTTAAACGCCAATCTTTTGTATACATATTACATTTTGTACCGGAATTATTCAATTATCCTCTAAAATATATTTAAAAATCTAAAAATAGCGCAATTAGCTCGACGTGTCATGCTCGTCCATTAATTAAATTATTTTAAAAAGCAATTTTTCAATTTATATTTATATTAGACGCTCAAATTTGAAGTTTTATATTTCGAAATATATGTGAGGCAATATATTAGCCACATAATTTGATAATATAAATATACATAATTTACTTTCGAAATTTGGTTATTTATATATTTTTCTCTCTCTCTCTCTACTCTGGTCGCCATCTTTATTAATCCACACACATTTTTACAATTAAATAGTACATTGTGTAAACATACATTATTAATAAAGGGTTGGATGGATTGCGCCTTACAAATCACATTATTCTATATACAGTGTACTGGAAAAATAGTGGATGGGTATTGTCCTTTGCAAATTACATCACTTTTTATACAGTATTCTAGAAGAATGGTGGATGGGTATTGTCCTTTGCAATGTACAACACTTTTTATACAGTATTCTACTAGTGTGGTGAGGGGATATAGTTCTTTATATTATTACATATATATTTCTACACTAAAGATTTTAATGGGCTATATAAAAACATTCATTTGTACATTGTGGATATAAGACCAAACTAAACAATGTATAGTATATATACCTTAATACATATTTTGAATCCTGAGCATCATAGCTGAGTGGCTGCATTATATTTTTTTATTTTAAAAGACTTTCCTAATTATAAGGCAACAAAATCGGCAAAATTTACATTGTCTTTTGTAGCCCTAGTCGATGAAAAGTTGCAACGGTCGGTGGATAACCCTATACATATATAAAAAATGCTTTAATTTAAGCCAGTAAATATTTCTATATAAATATCTAGATTAATTAATTTATCGATCGGTGCATATTTCCTTTAAATCGATTTATTTGGTTATTTAGCTGTACAAGCGTACAAGGAAATAAAATCCTATTTATTCAATACACAAATAAAACACTATTTTTGGAATGGAAATTTTTGTTTTTTCCTTTTTTTATGATTTTCCTTGCTACTATTATTGTTTATTGTGTTTATTAAACAACTGATTTGGTGATTTTAATTTTGTTTAGAATAATTTATTCTTCCGGATGCACAAACACCATACAAACGTTAATCTTTTTAATTTTTATTTATAAAGAATCGAAGAATCGATAATAAGAATCGATTCTTTTTGCGGAGTGAATCGATTCTGAATCATTCACTTGAAAGAATCGTTTTGCCCACCTCTAATCCGGGGTGTTGGAGGTTAACAGACCCACATCACAAAGCAACAATTTGTGGAGAAATTTTACACGTTGGTTATATAGAATTGAATTCTAAAACAATATTTTCAACACAAAAGGTAATAAGACAAAAATTCAAATACATAAATAGTGTGACATTTTGGTAACCGCATTGTTACAGAACATTGTCAGACAAAAGTACTGAAATGGTAACAACAATGTTCACACACAATTTATTTATTTGGATTTGGTCTTAATACCTTGTGTTTATAATCTATAAAATATATAACCAATGAAGACATTAAGACGCAAATATTTCTTTTCACAAAATAAATCAAACATCTACTGTCTTTACTGCGATGAAAAATATTGGGAGGGCTTGGCTCATCAGTAGTGAACCCTCCCAGCGGTTTCACCAATTTAATCCACCAGACCGCTTCTTTAGAGCTCTAATACTGTATTTGATCATTCTGCTTTTATATGTTACACTGAAGGCTGGATACTGAAGGTTTGTATTAATCTATAATATTGTACCTTATCATTTATTCATAACGGTATAAGAGCTGTAGAAATAAATTATGTGTATTTAAGAAGGAAAGTAAACATATCCTTGTGTCTGTAGATACATGCCATGAGCAGCCTGGCCTGTCTCAATGCCATCTACACAGACTCCGAGGGCTCAGACAGGGAGGAGGAGCCACCTGGAGGGAACAAGAGGTCCTGGCCTGGTGAGGTGACGTCAGCCCTGGTGCCATCAGTAGGTGAGGATCCTCTCACATTATAATAGTATCACTGTGTCATGTTGTCTCTATCACTTCCTTGGATTGATCCATCAGTAGGTGAGGACCTCTCACATTATAATGGTATCACTGTGTCATGTTGTCTCTATCACTTCCTTGGATTGATCCATCAGTAGGTGAGGACCTCTCACATTATAATGGTATCACTGTGGAATTTTCAGTCTCTGTGTTGTATCTATCACTTCCTTGGATTGACGGGTGTTTCCATGCTACATGGTGTTCTGAAACAAAAGCTAATCAGAATAAATTCAAATTAAAATAGTGTGTGATGTTTCAGTAATAGCATTGTTACCATTATCAGACAAATTCAGTCACTTTTGTCTGATGATGGTAATAATGCTGTTACCAAAATGTCACACACTATTCATTTATTTGAATTTGGTCTTATTCCCTTTTCTTTCTAATCTATAATCCAAAAGTACCTAATTGGTTTAGTCAACTTGAGTTTGGCCCATTCACTGGTTCAATTCTAATACTGCACTTCCTTCATCACAATGTAACTGTTGAACAATAAGACAACAGTATCAATTACCCCACATTTGCCATTACTGTTACAGAACACTTGGTTCTGGGAGCAAACAGAAGTGTTGGCTTCTACTGGAAATTATTATGTGAGTGGGCAAAGTGGGGTGTGGCAGCCATCAACTGCACAGGTCTTTTGGGTCGTGCACTAATGGATTCTATGTTCTTTTGTATTACAAGCTTCGCAGAGACACATAAATCACCTTGCAGTGGATCCCACATAGGACTGAAGAACACAGCAGATGCGATTGAAAAATTAGTAGCAATGCCTAACTCAGACCTTGATTTTGACTCTTTCAAATGCCTACAAAAAAGAAACATCAAGGCAAAAGTATAGGAGTCAAACATTCCATCATTGGTAACAAAAGCCTGGAGCTATTCTGGAATGTGGGAGACAGGCAGCAACCTGTATTTCCATGCTCAAAACTGGCAGCCATACAAGACTGCTCCTTTTGCAGGAGGATGTCAAGACCTTCCCACAAGAGGCTTTGACACAGACCACCTCTGGGAATGGGGAGCCTCAAGACAGGACCTGTATTCCAACCCTACCAAGATTATAAATTTAAATCATGAATTCAGTCTCCATGACTTTGTATAACTGTACAGTAAGAGGTGATAAAGCACAAAAAACAGCACACACTATTGATTTATTTGTATATTGGTCTTGTAGCTATACAATGAGAGGTCACTTTTGTATAAATATTATTTGATTTAAGGACAACATCTAGTTGCAGAGCAAAAGTATCCTTTAGAGAGAGAGGTGGCTTCTTGCCAAAGATTTGTTCAATAGAAAAAATAATAATTTTGTTGATGAAACTGTTCTTTGTAAATAGGTGTCCTCTAGTGCGAGTGGCCTCTCATGAGGGTTCTACTGTATTTGTGAAATAAGGTAATAAGACCAACTTCAAATTGATAAATAGTGCGACATTTTGGTAATAATATACAGTAAACCCTCTATAGTGAACCCCAATGGGACAGAGCTTTTGGTTCACTATAGCCACAGTTCACTATGTCACGGTTTGGCCATTTTTTTTAATTTTTCTAAATTTTTAGACCGTATAATTAAAAAAAAAAAGCCATGCAAACAGGAAAAGGCAGCCACTTAATAATGGTCGGTTTGTTTTAATTCCCTAAATTGACCTATTTTTTTACAGTAATGCTGAATATCAAAAGAAGTCATTTGTTAATATGTTCTTCTTATCATGAGCATACATGTTTATATATAAACCTATGTATTATTTAAAAATTAAGCCAAATCCCCTAGGCAAAACATTATCTATATATATAAAAATGAATGTATGTGTGTGTGTGTGTCCTTTATGCCTGACCAAACCACTCATTGGAACGCCATGAAACTTTGGGAAGTTATTTAGTATAGTACTGGGAAGGTTTCTAGCAAATAAAATTTTTGAAATAACTTTTCGCCTAAAAATAATCAAGATAAATATTCTAATTTATCTGTTATAATTCAACAATCTGCTCTAAATATTATCATGATGATACGATGATTTTGTAATGTCGAAAATTAGGAAAGACAAAATTCAGGATGACACGGCAATTTATTTGAGACAAGAATAATGATACAATTCCAAGGCAAGATACTATTCCTTTAACTTCCAATTACCGAGGGAACCAATTAATATTGATTTTATTCAACTTATCGAGTATTTTTCAAGGGACCGGGAAAAAATGTTCACTTTATCGAGAGATTCGTTAGACAAACCTCTACTCGGGTAAAACCCGGGCGAAGCCGGGTACATCCATACAAGAATAATGATACAATTCCAAGGCAAGATACTATTCCTTTAACTTCCAATTACCGAGGGAACCAATTAATATTGATTTTATTCAACTTATTGAGTATTTTTCAAGGGACCGCGAAAAAATGTTCACTTTATCGAGAGATTCGTTAGACAAACCTTTACTCGGGTAAAACCCGGGCGAAGCCGGGTACGTCCGCTAGTTAATTATATATTTAAAAGGTATAAGAGTATTTTAGAACATCTTTCTCAAATAATATAAAACTATATTTATTTGAAAAAATGCCTCTAATACCTTGTTGTTTGAAAGTTAAAAGTGAAATTTGAAAATCAGAATTGTCTTAAAATATCATTATTTCCATCAAAGAAATAAAGCTCTGTGTATTCTGAATCAATTGAGGATGAATCAAAAGTATCCAAATCAGAAAAATCGGTCGCGAAACATGTTGATATAATAGCGCGATCGGTAAAATTGCTAATAAAAAACGCCAATTTGCAAACACAAAATCGGTGGTAAAACGGCCAGCCAGGGGGAATATCCGCGAACCCTGAATGAGTCATATACCTAACAAGAATTCCATTCTAAAAATAGAACTGTAGTGGTAGTTTTTGAGAATTTATAAGTTGATTTGTTTGTGGCTCATGAGACACGGCGAACTTGGGTGAACATGATTTTTTTTTTTCCTTCTTCTTCCAATTCCAGTTTCCACATATTCTTCTGAAGTGTATATTAAATTTTGTTTTAACCTGTTATTCAAACCATTTCTGGCTTTAAAATTATTTGGAATTATGGTTTTGATATAGAACGCTTCTAAAAGGGGCAGGCTGCCACTATTTTTTTTTTAGAACGCCACTCTTTGTTTCTTTTCTTTATTTTGGAAGCCATTTGTATTTTTCTTCTATTTCAAAATTGTTGAATGCAAAGATATTCTATTAAATAAAAGTATAATGTGTAAAAATTTATACAACATACAGCAAAAATAGAATGGAAATGAAAACAAACAATGCCGCTAATTTTTGTTTTGAAATCGCGATCCGTGAGCTGAAACATGCTCAAAATTTTGTTGTTTCAAATTTTTTTTAATCACAATTTTAAGTTTGTTATAAGCATAGTATTTTTAATAGATTTTATCATTTTGGGACCGAAAATAGGTCCTTATAGGGGTAGTTCGTTATTTTAAAAATCGCAAAGTTCGTTATAACGATGGTATTTTCAATGGAATGGAATCGGGAATCGCCGTGGGTTCGTTATAAGGGAAGGTTCGCTATATCCAGGGTTCGTATTAGCCGGGTTTTACTGTATATTGTTGCATCATGGCTAATGAACCTATTTTATTTTAATTTGTAAATTCAAGTTTATATTTTATATTTATTTATTTTATTAAACAGAATATATCTCTATATATATAAAAATGAATGTTTGTATGTTTGTCTGTCTGTATGTCCGGTACATAGGTAAAAGAATACGGGGAAGACGATAGGCTATTTTAAAAAATATATAAATCAATTCTTAAAACTATATATTTTTAGTCAGAAAATGATGATGACGATATTGCTGTATCATGTTTGATTATCAGATACAAAATTATATCGGGAAAAATTCCAAAAAGCAGAGACCACGGGTGAAACCAGTTCATTATTTTGTATGCAGGAACAAAATTCTAACAGAAAAACATTCATTCGAGCAGAAAACAAAAGCCAGATCATCTTTCTATAAAAATATCGCTTCTCAGACACAAAGTTTGGAGCGGGACGTTTCACAAGAGTGACATCCACGGCGCCAATTTATAATTGTAACGAATAGTATTTGAATAGGGTACATTTAATAGGGTAAAACCCGGGCGTTGCCCGGGTCATTCAGCTAGTATATTATAAACAGAATATATGTATTATAAAATCATCATTTGTATTTAGGTACACATGTGACTTCACTGCTCTCTTTGATGTGAGAAATAAATAAATTATTCTGGAGGCTACTTAAAGTAGAGTTATCTCATTATTCGCTTATATAAGTTTGTAGGATGGTTGAAACACGCTCTGGTAAGATACAAGACCCAGCACAGGAGAGAATCAAGGTTGAAGAGCCTGCCAAGCCGCAACCTGGTGCAACAATTGGTCGAGATGCAAGTTCCGACCCAGTTGTCCTGAATCCCAACATCAACATCCCCAAATATGATGGAACAGAAGACCCTCGCCCATGGATTGAATCTCTTGAAGAAATTGGCTTCCTGTACCATTGGGCAGACTACATTATCTCTCGTTATGCTGCCATGAATATGATTGGTAGCGCCAAAACCTGGCTGAACCTACACAAGATAAGTTTCACCAGCTGGGAAAATTTCAAGAGCCACCTAATTGAGGATTTTGCCTCAGACGCCAACAAAGAAGAAATGAAGATGAGACTAAACAGGATGCAACAGTGGAATGAACCTGCAATCAGGTTCGCAGAGGATATCCTTATACTGTGTAACAAGGTCGACCCCCAAATGGAAGAAGAGACTAAAATAAACTGGGTTATTGGAGGGTGTTAAAGAAAGAATACTCTTTTGCCCTTCACCTAAACCCTCCTAAAAATACCAATGAACTTCTAGAAATTAGTAAAAAGCTGGATTTGTTTGAAAAGAATTACCAAGAACGTGTAGAAAAATCAAAAGCTCTATATAATGGACCACGCTCTCCTCATCCCCACCATCAAGGACAATGGAAGAATGCTACATCGTTCAGAAGACCCTACCAGAACACCTCCAAGCCCCAGGCCCCCGCTCCGAGGTACTACCAGAACAAGCCTCTGCCCCTAGACGATATTACACTCCCAATCCTGAGCCAAAACCGGTCTACCCAAGTAAAACATACAATAAGAGTCCAAATTCAAACAGGAATAGGACAGAAGACGGGAGACCAATATGTTTCAAGTGTAACAAGCCAGGACATGTAGCGCGGTATTGCAGAGTCAGGTTTGTAAATAAGTGGAAGAGGACCCCATAGTTACACAAGACAAGGTCGAAGAAGAAATCCGAATGGATAATGGAACTGAGAAGTCGAGACCTCTGCTCTACGCTGACGTAAGTAATAACATGTACGCAAGTATCCCTACAAGGAATAGATATGCCGCATTGGAAGATTTAAACTAAGCATCGCGCCTGAGTCCGTCAATCAAAGCAAGTCGACCGTAAATGGAATTAAAAAGTTGGACCCCAAATATAAAATGAACATTAACATGGATAGAATTGGTATCTGCGAAGCTTTGATTGATACAGGCGCCGATCTTTCAGTGGTCGACCTTAGTACAGCTCTTAACACAGGTCTTGAAATAATAAATCCTGATAAAATGTGCTCCGGACCCGATGGCAAAGAATTAGATATCGTAGGAAATATTATTTTAAATATAAAATTTGATGACAAAACAATTACACATCAATTTGTGATAATGAGAACACATTTGCGAATATTTATACTTGGACGAGATTTTCTTAAGAAAATAAACGCAAAAATTGATTGTCAGCGTGAAATAATCATATATGACTTGAAAAAGAAAATCGTGATGTAATCAAATATCAACAGAAGAAAATAAAAAGTGCAAAGGATGCCATTGTACCAGAACTTTCTATTAAATTGATTAAGGCATTTGTAGAAGCAGAGGATGGCGAATACATCATCGAGGAGAAGCATAAAATGTTTCAAACAAATGGACTTCGACTAGCGAGAAGCTTAATAAATGTTGCGAATAAGGAAACATATACAGTAAAACCCCGCTAATACGAACCCTGGATATAACGAACCTTCCCTTATAACGAACCCACGCCGATTCCCAATTCCATTACATTGAAAATACCATCGTTATAACGAACTTTTCGATTTTTAGAATAACGAACTACCCCTATAACGAACCTATTTTCGGTCCCAAAATAATAAAATCTATTTAAAATACAGTAAAACCCCTCTATAGTGAACCCCAATGGGACAGAGCTTTTGGTTCACTATAGCCACGGTTCACTATAGCCACGGTTTGGCTTTTTTTTTTTTCTTTTCAAAATTTTTAGACCGTATAATTAAAGGACAGCCATTACACACAAGAAGAGGCTTCCTCTTAATAGTGGTCACTTTGTATTAATTCCCTTAATTGACCAATTTCCTTACATTAATACTGAATAATAATAGAAATCATTAGATGATAGGTTCTTCTTATCATTAACATACATGTACCTCTATGTCTAATTTAAAAATCAAGACAAATCCTAGGCAAAGTTTTATTAAATATATATTCAAAGATATAAAATGATTTTAAAACATCATTATCACATTATATAATACATTGTTTACTTGGAAAAAGGGCTCTAACACCTTGTTGCTTCAAAGCATTCTTCAAGCATTGCACCATTCAAATAAAGTTAGTGTTTTTCTTCCATTTCATTTTCCCTCATATTCTTCTAGGTCTAGATTTCGTTTTTTTTTAACCTGTCATGCAAAACATTGCTGACTTTAAAATCACCATAGTTAATGGCATAAAAATAGTTTTTGTTTCATCACGGGGCCATTTATTTGGATTTTTTTTTAGCCCTAAAACGTACGATCGCGATCGCGGCAAAAGTTGAGGTTGATTCCTCTTTGTAACAATTTTTAATAGCTTTATATTTTATCTTTTATAATAGAAAAGTTATATTCTCTTATTTTAATATGTTCTTAACATTTTGCCTGTGTTGTTTCACTTTGAAAAGTTCTGAAAATGGCCTTTTTTTTTTAAAAGAAATAACACTTTTGTTTTTAAAATGCCTTTGTTTTATTCATTTTGGAAGCCATTTGTATTTTTATATTTCAAATTTAATGGATGCAAATATATTCTATTTAATAAAAAGTATAATGTGTTAAAATTTATACAACATACAGCAAAAATAAAGTGCAAAATTCAAAACAAACAATGCCGCTAATTTTATTGTTTTGAAATCGCGATCCGCGAGCTGAAACATTCCCAAAATTTGGTTGTTTTATTTTTTTTTTAAATTACAATTCTAAGTTCGTTATAAGCATAGTATTTTAAATAGATTTTATTATTTTGGGACCGAAAATAGGTTCGTTATAGGGGTAGTTCGTTATTCTAAAAATCGCAAAGTTCGTTATAACGATGGTATTTTCAATGGAATGGAATTGGGAATCGGCGTGGGTTCGTTATAAGGGAAGGTTCGTTATATCCAGGGTTCGTATTAGCTGGGTTTTACTGTATTTTAAAAACACACAAAGTTTGGAGCGGGACGTTTCACAAAAGTGACATCCACGGTGCCAATTTATAATTGTAACAAATAGTATTTGAATAAAAACATTTAATCGGGTAAAACCCGGGCGTTGCCCGGGTCATTCGGCTAGTATTTAATAAAACTTTGCCTAGGATTTGTCTTGATTTTTAAATTAGACATAGAGGTACATGTATGTTAATGATAAGAAGAACCTATCATCTAATGATTTCTATTATTATTCAGTATTAATGTAAGGAAATTGGTCAATTAAGGGAATTAAAACAAAGTGACCACTATTAAGAGGAAGCCTCTTCTTGTGTGTTTAGCTGTCCTTTAATTATACGGTCTAAAAATTTTGAAAAGTAAAAAAAATAGCCAAACCGTGGCTATAGTGAACCGTAGCTATAGTGAACCAAAAGCTCTGTCCCATTGGGGTTCACTATAGAGGGGTTTTACTGTATCTGGATAACAAACCCTTACCCTCGACCATTAAAAATATTAAAAAACCAAACATTGTGCTTTGGAAGCCAGCCAGCCGAAGTCAATCTTATGGAAGAAAGTGAACAAAAAGAGCATGAAGAACCCCAATTTCAGATAAACGAAAATTTATCATATAAGGAAAAGAAACTATGACAAAAAACACAATGAGAAAATCTATGAACCAGGACATTTAGTGGCAGTTTGGACACCAGTCAGGAAAATCGGAAAATGTGAAAAACTATTGAGAAAATATTTTGGCCCATATCGAATATTAAAGAAGCTGTCTAATGTAAATTACTTAATTGAGCCGTAAGATAATCCTGGCCAAGATCCATTGATTGTCCATGTCTCAAGACTCAAACCCTATTTTGAGAGAATTGATGAGTTAACTCACGAGGACGTGACGACCTCTGGAGAGGGGGAAGTGTTGCATCATGGCTAATGAACCTATTTTATTTTAATTTGTAATATTATTTTTCATATATTTTAAATTCAAATTTATATTTATTTATTTTATTAAACAGAATATATATATTATAAACAGAATATATGTATTATAAAATCATCATTTGTATTTAGGTACACTGTGTGACTTCACTACTCTCTTTGATGTGAGAAATAAATAAATTATTCTGGAGGCTACTTAAAGTAGAGTTATCTCATTATTCCCTTATATAAATTTGTAGGATGGTTGAAACACGTTCTGGTAAGATGCAAGACTCAGCACAGGAGAGAATCAAGGTTGAAGAGTCTGCCAAGCCGCAACCTGGTGCAACAATATACAACCCAAACGTCACATACTTATTTACCTATTTGGATTTGGTCTTATTACCTTGTGTTTCCAATGTATAATCCAAATTGTACTTTATCATATTGGTGATATAGAGAAGCTGTACTTGAAGTTACTCCATGTGTGCAGAAGCCCCCACCAAGAAGAAGCGGCTGGTGTCCTACCCGGGGGAGGGGGCGGAGGAGGAGGAAGAAGAGGAGGAGGAGATGCCTCCTTCCAGTCCAGAGCCTCTGCCGCAGGAGGAGAGCTCCTCCGACTACTGGGTACTTACTGCCTTGTTTGCTGCCCTTACACCTGGCAAATACTGGGTATAGACACACAAAGTAACAAGACAAAATTCTAATAAATGGTGTGTGTTATACATTTCAGTAATACCCTTTTGTTACCATCCTCAGACAAAAGTACTGAATTCAAGTCAAAGATTCAGTACTTTTTGTCTGATGATATGGGAATAATGCTGCTACTGAAATGTCCCCCATACTATTTATGTATTTGGATTTGTTCTTATTACCTTGTGTTTCTAATCTACAAGGTGGGATCAATAAATAAGGTGAATTATAATTTATTTTAAAAAATAAGAACGATATTAAAAATTAGGACTTGATTTATTCAAAATAATCATCTTGGCTTTCTATACATCGTCTCCATCGTTCTGGCAACTTGTAAATACCCTCTTTAACCCAGCAGCGGTCGCGCCCTCTTTTATACCTTGAAAGGTCGCGGTGGGTAAAATTTACCCACTTTTAAAAACCTAAATAAATCAAATATTCTTTTCAATATTTTTATTGTTTTCTATGTTAGAATAATGATTTGTCTATTAAATAACTTTACATAAAATCCTGAGATATAAAAATCATATTTTATTTATTTTATTAATAGCAAATCAAAATATCAAATATTTATGATATATTTGACTATTTTATGAAAATAAAAATATATATTGAAGATAGGTTATAAAATATAAATTTGTATGAAAGTTATCACTTCCTTTCATAGAAATTAGGACTTGTTTCGTCCTTTATGACATTCTTGACAAATTATTACAGTGTTCCTTACACAAAAAAGCAAAACAGTACTGGCAATGTTGAATAGTTTTTCTGTACTTTTTTTCTTTCTGGCATTTCTTGCATCGATGTCTTTCTCCTATTTTTGGCTTTTTAGATGGACCAGGCTCTAACAAATTAAAAATATCGGATGCCTTTTCCTTTATTTCACATGGCATTCTTCCGCTTACTGTGCGAACTTTGACCATCTCTTCAATAAGATTTAAGGATAAGGTTTTCAAAAAATGACGTCTTGATTTAACCTTTGATGCGTTGCCATTTGCAAAATGAATTATCTGGGAATTTATTGCCCCAATATTTAAAAGTGAATAAAAAATAACCATGGGCCATCTTCTTGAATTTCTAGCACAGTTATATGTAGCTGTCATTTCGTCCATCACATCTACACCACCCTTTGTCATATTATAAAACATTATCATCTCTGGCTTTTTCAATTCTCCCGTTGATTCATCTATATTTGCATCGTGGTGCAGAGTTGAAAGCATAAGTACAACTTTATTTTCTTCAGGCTTGTATGAAAGAAGTATCATTTCACTTTGAAAGCCAAAAACACTAGTGTGTACATCTCTACCTCTGCTGATGACAAACTCTGAGGGGATTTCCTTTTTATTTATTTTTAAGGTACCAACAATTGTTAGTCTATATTGGTGTAAAAGTTTTAGAGCTAAAGAATAACTGGTGAACCAGTTATCCATTGTTACATTGCGGCCAGTTCCCTTGATTGGCTCACACAATCGTTCCACAACGTCACTTGGACTGTTGCTGACATTGTAAGGACCTTCAGGGTTTTTTCCTGAATAAATCTCCAAATTACAAGTATAAAACATTTTTGAATCCACGAGAGCAAATAATTTTATTCCATATTTATTGTGTTTACTCGGAATATACTGCCTGAAATTGCATTTCCCTCTGAAAGCGTCAAGCTTTTCATCCACCGTTATATATTCCGAAGGAGAATAATGCTTTTGGCAATTTTTTACAAAAGTATCAAGAATCAATCTCACAGCTGCTAATTTATCTTGACGAAGTCTTTCATTTCTTGTAGCTTTGTCATCAAAACGAATTACTAATTCGTATTTCGTATACGAATTACTAAACGAATCGGAATCTGTTTTCAGACATAGCTATTCTACACAATTCAAATTCAGTACTATCTCTTGCCCATGCATCATCTGTATTCAATTTATTCGCTTTCATGACCCCAAGAAAGTAAATAATTACCAATAAAGCTTTAATTTCATGTAGGTTTGTCAAATTAGCATATCTTTCTCTGCTATAGTTCTGCTGAATATTCCTAATGTAAATGTTAATATTTGTAACTATGCATTCAAGTATATTGTCATCTATAAAGAGATTCCAACAATCTAATATCGATTTAGCATTTTTGCTTCACCCTTTACCCCTGGTAGATGGGTGATAATATTTTCACTGCGAGTTCGAACATTTTTTGGGGGAAGAGCTGTCTTCCATTTAGTCTTTTGGTCCTTTCCTATATAGTAATTGAAGCTTGGATCCTAATTGTTTTCTTCTTCTGATAATGTATACTGTTCAGTGTCTGTACTCCAATTCCTCTCTTCTATATGATCATCAGTTTCTGATTCCTCATCATCGGGATTTGGAATATTATTATCATCACGGAGAAAATCAGCATTTGAAAGCATTTTATGTAAAATAATGTAAAAAGAGGAAATTATTGTTGGAAGAATAGATTGTATTATTGCACTTGGGGCAGCAAAACCAAACAACAAGAAGCCAGAAAGTAACTCGAAACTTAATTACGCAAACCAAAACCAAAAGCGTTAAAAGGTCGCGCTGGGTAAAAATTACCCAATGACGAGAACTCAAAAGGTCGCACTGGGTAAAATTGACCCAAACATGCTAATAAAATGAATATATGTCATAAAATTAAAATTATAGGTTTATTATAATAATCTTTAGATAGATTTAGAAAGGTATTGAGAGTATATTTTAAATATATATATTTTTTAATATAGAAATATTTTCGAAAAGTTCCTTCTGGGTAATTTTTACCCATTGCGACTGCTTAAGGGTTAAAGGCACTCTTAGGAAGCGTGTGAAAAAAATCTTGCACCACTTTCTGGACATCTTCATCCGAGTCAAATCGCTTTCCCTTTAACTCCTTCTTTAGTAGTCCAAAAAGGAAATAGTCAGAGGGGGCTAGGTCTGGACTATATGCAGGATGTTCTAAAACTTCAAAACCTAATTTAATGATTGTAGATACAGTTTTACATGATGTATGCGGCCTTGCATTATCATCAAGGAAGAGAACCCCTTTACTAAGCTTCCCTTTTCTTTTGTTTCTTATACCGGGCTTTAGCTTATTTACAAGAATGTCACAATAAAGGTCGCTGTTCATACGTTGCCTTGAGGATAAAAAATCAAGACAGATTGGTTCATCAACATCCCAAAAAATTGTTAACAAAACTTTACCGGCCGAACGTTGAGACCTGATTTTTTTTTTGTCTTGGAGAAAGCCTCGTTTCCATTCCATAGATGCACGTTTTGTCGAAGGATCATAATGATAACACCAACTCTCATCTCCAGTTACAATTTGGTCAAGGAAATGATCACCTTCCTCTTCATGCCGCTTTAACAGAGCCTTTGAAACCCGAATACGGTTAAGTTTTTGGTCCAAATTAAGGAAATGTGGAATCCATCTGCAGCATATTTTTCTAAATTGCAATTGTTCTTTAATAATGGTGTGCACAGTTCCATAGCTTATATTCAAATTGTCGGCTATGGTAAAAATTGATATTTTTCTATCCTCCAAAATTAAGTTTTCAACCGCATTTATCGTGCTTGGCGTCGCTGTAACACTTGGTCGTCCAGGTCGCTCAATATCGGTACATGTAATTTGTCCATTTTTGAACTCGTTAACCCATTTATAAATGTTTTTTTGAGACAAACAAGACTCACCATAGATATTTTTCATTCTTTGGCATATTTGAGATGTTTGAATACCTTCTGCATTCAAGAAACGAATAACTGCACGTTGTTCAAGCGTGGTGCAATCCTTCAAGGGAGCTTCCATTTTAATTTATTTATAAGTCTCGCGCCGCGCGTGGGAAAAAAGAACAGAACACCTTAAATAGTCTCTTCGATGTTATATTTTAATATTCTGTGGTTTAAATTATTTTTGCTTTTTTAATTTTTAAGAAATAAGATAATTCACCTTATTTATTGATCCCCCTTGTATTATCCAAATTGTATACAGAAATACTGGTTGCCATATATACCTTGTGATTCTGATCTAACACCCAAGTTGTGTTTTTTATCACATTGTGCATATTTTAAATAAAAACTTCATCTCATTACTTGTGCAAGAAATAACCAGACCAAGAAGGAAATATTCTTTTTCAGAATCTTTTCATTTAGGCTTGCAAACCTGAGTGTTCTCTTCCAGCAACCTTCTATTGTGTGCATATTCTGAAGCTATCGTCCTTTGGCTCCCAAAATACACTCATAGACAAAACTTAAGAAAGTTGTACCTTTTATCATGTACTAGCCGAATGACCCGGGCAACGCCCAGGTTTTACCCGATTAAATGTTTTTATTCAAATACTATTCGTAACAATTATAAATTGGCGCCGTGGATGTCACTCTTGTGAAACGTCCCGCTCCAAACTTTGTGTCAGAGAAGCGATATTTTTATAAAGAGATGATCTGGCTTTGTGTCTTCTGCTCGAATGAATGTTTTTCTGTTAGAATTTTGTTCCTGCACACTAAAAATGAACTGGCTTCACCCGTGGTCTCAGCTTTTTGGAATTTTTCCCGATATAATTTTGTATCTGATAATCAAACATGATACAGCAATATTGTCATCATCATTTTCTGCCTAAAAAAAACACTATTTTTGCCCAGAACCTGTCGATTTTATTTTTTATTGGCTAAAAATCCGATAAATATCTTTTCCAAATTTTTCTCTATGTCCTGTCAAAACACGTCTTACATGTACATTAGGTCAGCTGATATTACCTCCCATCTTCACCGCTAGAGGCGCTGCTTGCGAGCGAAAAGGCAAATTTGCAACGCAATTTGCAAATAACTCGAAGAATATTGGGAATAGAGACCTGAAATTTTCACTATAAGTTTTTCCAGATTCTACTCTATATACTGTTAAAATTTCAGTCAGATTAGTTACGTATTGTGGACGTGTATAGCAGACAAACATACATACATACATACATACATACACTGGCTTTTATATATATAGGGATATTGGAATTCAGACAATAACTCTGAAAGATATTTGTTACACAGTGACCTATAATTAAAAAGGTATATATTGGATCAAAATATGCCTTTTTAATTAAAGATTTATTTATGGATTTCTCTATTTTCAAAACAGTGACCTATATTGAAGACATACAAGATAACAAAGTGTGAACAAAATTGTTTCCATCTCCTTCAAAAAATAGAAAACCATCAATAACAAAGATTTTCCACTTCCTTAAGTATTGTCCCCATGAGTGTATTTCCTCTCTGTCAGATCTAAGGCAGATAGAGGTAGGTGTTGATTCACAAAGACATTTTTTAGGCCTGATGATTTTAACAACACTTACTGAAACATCACACACTATCAATTTATTTGGACTTATTAACTTGTGTTTGGAGCAAATGTCAAATAACATGTGGGGCTTCCTTTAGGTTGATTTTTTAAAGTTTATGAATGAAGTTCATTTCATTTCAGTACTTTTGTCTGAAGATGGTAACAACGCTGTTACAGAAACGTCACACAATATTTATTCATTTGGATTTAGTCTTATTACCTTGTGTTGATACAAGGGATTTTTTATTGAATTTATACTTTATTGTAATTTATTGTATCTACAATCTTATCCTAATGAATAATTAAAATTAATTAATGCTGTGATTAGAAATGTTGCCTCTCAGTTTATTTCAAAACTTGAGCTGATGTCATTCTGTGTGTTTGCAGTCTCCTGAAAAGAAATCAGAAGCCCCAAGTTCTCCTGGTGAGTAATAAGGATTATTTTAAATCTCTCTCATTTTTTATTCATTCTTTTGTCTGAGGATGGTAACAATGCTGTGGTGAACATTCTCTAGTTTCAGGACGTCATTCCCTCTCTGTATGAACCATTTTATGGCACAATATGTGTTAAATGGGTTTCTCAATCCTGGTGAGGGGGAGCCAAGAAACTGAAGGATTTCCATCTATCCTTCCAAATGCTACAAATTAGTTTTTTAAAACAACAATTAACTTCCCAGTCACTATAGAATAACAAACACAGGTCGGGGAGAAGAGGTTGTTGTTGTTGTTTCTTATCCCCTTGTGTAAAGCTTACACCAATTCCTTGAGTTCATGCTCCTCCAGCTGTTTTATGATAAGCAGAGGCCTCTTTCAAAGGTCCTGTTTAGGAGAAGAGATTCTTTATATAAGAGGACAATGGTACAAGGTAAGATGTCCTTCTACGGGTACAAGATGATACTAGTGGCAGTGGTTTATATATATACACTTTCCCTAATTTTTTTTTTACATATTTATAAATTCTTTCTAAGATATATTACTAAACCTATCATACAAAGTGTGAGAAGATTGACAAAATATGTAGTATAAATACAGTAGAACTACCTCCAGCTCGAGGAGCATGAACTCATGGAATTCGTGTAATCTTTACACAAGGGGATAAGAAACAACAACAACAGAACTACCTCCCTGTAAAGGACACCTAATTACAGAGCCAAAATGTCCTTTAGGGAGAAGTGTCCTCTTACCGGAGAGTTGATAAATAGTAAAAAATGGTAATTTTGCAAATGAAAACTGTCCTTTATAGAGAGGTGTTCTCTAGCGGGGTGTCTGCTAAAGGGAGGTTCTACTGTATATGCAATTCCAATCATATATTATGAAAGGAAGGAAACAAGAAATTCAAAATGGGTGGCCGGGATTTGTACAAAAATTGGTTATAGATATCTGGTAACTTTCTATTGATGCTGTGTTGGATACAATTGTTTTATATAGTGACCAGATGTCTGGGATGTCCAGTGACGTTCCACCGTAAGCTCTACCTCATGAAGCCCAGTGAGCTCCAGCTGCCTTCCAAGCCTGAGGCCCGCTGCTCCAACATTGCTCAGGTAACCACATGGCATCCACGCTTCAACTGGTTTTTCTACTATGTACTAAGTGTCAACCTGCAACTCCAAACCACATCATTGACTGTATTGACTCATCCATTGATGAGCTCTACTCATCCCCAGCAGACACCATCAACAGCTCTACAGGCTTGATACCCTGATATGATTGTTGAGTGGAGATAAGAAAGAAGAATACACTTTTAACTAAGGGGTCGGTGGACAAGTGATCTAAACCGTTGGTTTTCGACTGCTAAGACCCGGGATCGAAACCTGCATTGGAAACTTTTTTATGATTTAAAAAAATTATCAAATGGCTCTCGATTCTTGCAAAAGACAAACCTCACCAGAGAATGCAAGTAACCAAACAGGGCTCTGGTATACTTGTAAATGCAAAAGTTGAACAGCGCTTGTTGTTGTTTTTTATTCCCTTGTGTAAAGATTGCACGAATTCCATGAGTTCATGCTCCACGAGCTTGAACAGTGCTTTCACATGTGTAGACATGTTTTTCTGGGAGATGATTGGGTATTCCAAACATAGGATTTCAAAGTTTTTTAAATTTTCATTGCTGCGCTTAGTTTTCAAAGAAGAGAGATAATAAAGTTGAGCTATATTTTGAGCTAACTAATAGAAACACATTTTAATTTAAATGAAGACATTGTTGTCTTAAATATAGTGGTCAAAAATGTGTGTATTAATAATGAAAAAAATAATTAAAAGTGACCTGTCTATAGCACCCTATTTTGGTGAGTCCCAAGAGGGGGCGCTATAGACAGGTTTAACTGTATTTAAAAATATATATATATAATAGAGTGGCCTGCCTCTCTGAGACATGGTGTGTGGATGTCAGGAGACAGTGAACAACCTCTTCCAGAAGTTCCAGAACACCCGGCACGACCTCTGTGACATCCTGTATGCCAGGAAAGATCTGAGAAATCCCAGGTTGGTACAAATATAGTTGTGGCAACATAACATTCTACAATACATGTATGTAACTGGAACTGGTTTGTTGGGTCTCAGTGAATGTTTGTAAACTTGGGGTTATTATTGTCATCCTTAGATGGGACAGGATTGGTCAGATGGCTTCTAATGGCTGCTGCTGTACTGGAAACCTTCCATTGCTAGCAACCTTCTTCCTTAGATAACTGGACAAATCTTAAACCTCTGATAAGAGACCATCTCAAGGAGAGATTCAGCTTGTCCGCATTTTTCTGTTGATAAGGTACAATTTGGATTAGATACACAAGGTAATAAGATCAAATCCAAATTAATAAAATGGCAATCTCCTTGTTACTGTAACATCACACACTATTTGGATTTGGTCTTATTGCCTTGTGTTTCCAAGTTCAATGCGTTATGTTTTGTCTCAGGTTTGCATGAATTTTGTTGGTGTTTATTCATTTTTAATACTTATGATTCCCAATGGACTCCTAATTCTTGTCCTTTCTGTGCGAGTGATCTTGCAACAAGCCCAATGGATTCAAATTTGTGAGTGGCCTAACTTTCTAAAACTAAATATAAAATCACAAGAGGTTGACACAAAATCCACTGGGATATCTTGTCCCATATTGTCTAATGTAACTACAGTAGATCTTACCTCCATGTTAGAGGACATCTCTCTACAAAGGCAATTTTCACATCCAAAATTTTTACTATTTAGTAACTCTCTGGTAAGAGGAAAACTCTCCCTATGAGTGTATATAAAGTGAGTGCTGTATATATACATTGCTGCCATCACCTGTGTGTGGTGCAGCATCTATGAGAAGCTGATATCCTTCTGTAATATAGACGAGAGAGGAACCAACTTCCCCCCAGTAAGTCATCCTCCCACCAACTCTGAGTCTCCCTGCCATTTGACATCTTGCTGTGGTACAGGAACTCTACGACCCAAAGAGTTGGGGCCCTGAATCCTTCTACGATGAGCTGGGTGAGTCTTGTGCCATCATACACAACACAACACTCTCTGCAACACTGTGGGATGTACAAGCACTATACTAGGAGTGACCAAATGGAGGAAATTTCCATACATTTCTCTCCAATGTTTTGGGTTTTTCAATACAAGACAGTTAAACCTGTCTATAGCGCCTGATTTTAAATACGTAGTACAATACGATTTACAATAAAAGTGACCTATCTATAGCACCCCCTCTCTATAGCACCTTATTTTGGTGAGTCCCAAGAGGGGGCGCTATAGACAGGTTTAACTGTATTTTGAAATCTCAAAATCTCTCTTCATGAGCTAAGAGGGGCAGAATCCTCCTTTCTTTGGGCTCAGTCGGCTACTGACACTCCCATCTTATCCCGCTCTATTCCACATCTCTCTACCCCAGCCTGGCTAATGCCATCTATATAAGAAATGAAAGTATTAGAGCACGAATGTTTCTTTTACACATGAAAAAAACTTCTACTGTCCTTACTGTGAGGAAAAAATCAGGAGGGCAATATTTTGTCATGGCAGTAAGGACAGTAGTTTTTATTTTATGTGTAAAAGAGAAACAACCTGGTAATAGATTTTGCTGGGAGGATATTGATTTATAAAAAGCCTGAAACCATGGTCTCCTGGTGGATGCTTCTCAGTTTTCCAAAGCTGATGTTGTCACTTTGTCATTGAACTGAGGTTGCTAGGTTGCGACGATAGTCAACAGATGCATCCTGGAAGCAAATGCTTTTCAGACCTTTCGGTCTATAAGCTGGCAGTCAATAGATGGCATCACACTAACACAACGTATTAGTTTCGCTGTGTCCAGCCAAGAGACAGAAGGAGGAGATGGACAAGAGGGACAAAGAAAGGAAGGAGAGGACCAAGGTGGAGTTCATCTCTGGCACCAAGAAGCCAGATGGAACGGCCGTCAACACCTCAGGTTGGTTGTTCTCTCATTGCTGCTGGAGTCACTGAGAATTAATGTGCATCTAAAACTTCCCTTGTATTTGGACTATCTGAATGCCTAGTGTAACTATGGTGTGTGGGCAGTTGACCTTGCCAACATCCGCAAGAGCAAGTGGGATGCCCAGCCCATCAAGCCCATCCTCTCTGCAGCCACAGGCACCAAACCTGTCATCAGTGCCTTTGGAACCATCACCAAGAAATCCAAGTAGCCTCTGTTCTCACATGTACATTAATAAATAACTTTCACACCCTCAGGCTGTACTTTCACACCCCACAACCTTCAAACACTTTGTCTCAAATTGTTACCATCTATGTTTTCTTCCTTCTTAGCTCCACTCAATCATGATAAGGTACAATTTGGATTATAGATTACATACACAAAGTAATAAGACCAAATCCAAATAAATAGTGTGTGATGTTTCGGTAACAGCATTGTTACCATCATCAGGCAAAAGACTGAATGTGAAAAATTTAAAAACATGCTCTGAGATTTTTTTATCATTCAGTCTTTTGTCTGATGATGGTAACAAAGCTGTTACTGAAACATCACACTATTTATATATGTCAGTACTTTTGTGTGATGATAGTAACAAAGCTGTTACCAAAATGTCACTCACTATTTATTTATTTGGATTTGATGTTAATACCCTGTGTTTCCACTCAATCATCTTAAGGTATCACAAAGTCTGTGGATCTTGAGATGGTGTCGCTGGGGATTAGTAGAGCTCATCAATGGATGAGCCAATACTGTCAAAGATGTGGTTTGGGATTACAGGTTGACACTTAGTACATAGCCTTGCAACCATTCTGTCATTGTCCATAGATGACCAGACTTAAGTTTGGAGATCAAGGACTGTTGTTCCCTTGGGAGAACACAATTGATGCTTGTCCCTCCTGCTCTGTACCAGTTATGTTTTGCAGTAAATTTCCATTCCTGCAGGTATTGGGTCTTGATGGTATGGAGGAGGTCTCTTTCATCTAGTTGGGTGGTAGATTGTCTGGCCTCATGGTAGCTCAGAGCTCCAGACTTTGCCAGAGAGTCTCTGCCACTTATTGCTATCTATCTAAACAGGGCCATTTGTTGCTCTCACTTCTGGGGTAGTCCCACATTGGAGACTTTTTTTCTGGAGGGTGCTGTCAGTAATTGTAGGCGTGGAATGGAAACTGGTTTAAGTGGGGAGACTCATCCTCTGGCCATTACACAAGAGAGGGTTATCTCTCCTCCTTTGACATTCTCAGAAAGACAACTGCAGCAAAGACTGGCATCTGTGAAGATGTGCAGCTGAAAGGATTTGCTTCCATTGAAACCAGGAGAGTAGCATCTGGGGAATTTAACTTCTCAAATCTGGCTTAAATCCCGAGTCTACCTCTTACATATCGAGAATTGGTCTTATGGAACCTCGTCGTCCCTTCCCACCAGATCCTTTAAATTTGCTGCAGTATGATTCTTTGATGGTAAAGTGGAAGCAGCATACATACACATAGAGTGGGGCGAAAATAAACATCACCGGATGGTGTATCTCCTCTGTCAGGTGTTTGGTTTCACTGGCAATTCCGAGTAGTGCCTTCTCCAGGTTCAGTCTGAAGGTAAAATTGTCCTCCTGTTGCAGCTTGGATCCTCACAGTAATAGTTTGGATATCCGTGTAGCTTCTTAACCTTTGTTTTAGATGTTGACTATCTTTCGGCAGAGCTTAATTTGGACTGTATGTTTTCACCTCGACCTGCGGATTGACTACTGAGAGATTCTCCCTATCCAAATGCGATGTAACAACAAGAGAATGGCCACACAGCCTCACGGCGTTTAGCTGACACACTGACTTTATTGCATCTTTCACTCATTTTATATACACACATATTTACATAATTAAAAGAAAGAAAGAAGAATTTACATGATTATAAATCAATGCAGCCTAGCTAGTGATTTACATAACTAGGCGCAAACATACTCCCCCCCACCGCTGAACTTCAGTTCAGATTTTGAGGCATAAAGGGAAGAGGGGCCAGCTTGGCGATTGGTCTCCTGAAAACTCCTCCGGCTGTCCAAGTTAGTTTTGCGCAAGACACCTTCACCAGACCTTCCTCCCAGTGGAATTATTGGAGATTTAGAGGTAGGAATGGAGCTGTTTTGATGAGCTTTCCTGAATAGCAGTTTCACACTGTATCTTCCTTGGCAGTCTCTGGAATAGGTTTTCTGGCAACAAGTCTCGTAATTTTCCTCCCTTGGATTCTGGTCTTGCAATGACGGTACTGACTCCGATTCCCTGAAATTTCCTACCAGACCATCTAACTCTGATGTAGTTTGAACCACAAAGCTACAAGGTCCACCTTTATAGTTCGAGGAGAGAGAGCTGTCTATTTTGCCCATTAGAATCCAACCGAGCTTTGATTTCATCGCTATAGGCCGGTTCTTTCCCAGCATTTTTTCTCTCCTTGCATCAGACATGCATACATATCTGCACTTAGAATAATGTCGATAGGTGCCGAAATATGAAACAGAGGGTCTGCTAACTCAAGCCCTCTCTGCATGATCCAGGTCGGTTCTGCCAATTTGAAGTTTGGAATTTCAGTTGTTAAGACTTCCATTACTAGAGCATTTGTTTCATATTTTTCGGATCTATAAATTGACCTGAATGTCAAGTTAACAGATGTAGATGATCCCTGGACTGGATTATTTCCAATACCCTTAAGTGAGCGTCCTGATGTTTCTCCTTTGAGCCCAAATTTCTCACAAATTTCTTTTGTGATCAAACTAACCTGTGATCCACTATCTAAAAGTGCTCGGCAGATCTGCTGTGTACCGCCTTCACCTTCCACAATTATTTGAGCAGTCGCAAGGAGCACTTGATTGATGGTCTCACTTCCTTGTTCAATACTCGTGTTGTTGATTTCACTTACAGGTTTAGAGATCTGTGGCTTTGCACCCTTCTGAGTATCAGTCACCTCTGTATCAAGCTTATGGAGCAAGGTATGGTGCCTTTTGTCGCACTTCTTGCAAGGTCCTTGGTAACAATTTTTTCCCGTATGACCTTTTTTTAGACAATTGTAGCACATCTTGTGTTGTTTGACAAATTCCCATTTTTGCTCGATAGGCATTGCACTAAACGTAGTACAGTTGTAGATTCTGTGACCTGCTTTGCATGCTATGCATATTTGAGCACCGGTATTAATCGCAATGTGTACATTTGCATAGTCCTTTTGAATTTCATTTTCCTTTCTTTGATATTCCCCTGATCCCTGTGGCAGACTTCTAGCTTGTCCTTCAAGAAACAGAATGAAGTTCTCATATGAAGGAAATGATCTCTCATCCTGGGTCAACTCCCACTGTCGTTTCATATCCTCATCGATTCTGTTCCTCAAGAACTGTACCAATATTATGTCCACCAACTCATTTCTTTGCAATCCGAGGGATCCTAGATTGCGCACAGACTCGTTACATGTATCCAGGAGTTCCCTTAGGGCCTTTGCTGATGGATTCTTCATTTGCTTAATCTTGAAGATTTTGTTCAGTTGCGCATAAGCCAACTCTCTTTGGTTGTCGTATCTGGACACTAGAGTATCCCATGCCTGCTTGTAGCTTTCTGATAACACTGGGAACCCACGTATCAGTCTGGCTGCTTCTCTCTTTACTGCGGAGCCCAAATATTGCAGCTTTTGTAGATCATTTAATCCTGGATTTTGATCTATGACCATTCCGAATACCTCCTTGAAATTGAACCAAGAGTTCGCATCTCCATAGAAGTGAGGCAACTCGAACTTGGGCAATATTACTGTTTCGAGGCCTTTTGCTTGCTTTGTATCAGCTGTACTTTGATTTCCTTCTAATGCACGCCTAAGCTTTATTTCCAGTTTCTTCATTTTATCTTGAATTGTTTCATAACCTTCGAATTCCTTCTCTTCATCTAGTTCCTCCTGTTCTAATAACTCGTCAAATAAGATCTTTGTTTCCGTTTTTATTTCGGATATATCTTCATATATCAGCTTTAAATTATGGAGATCTCCTCCTGCTATTTCTTCATCTATGGATGCCAGGTATTTATCCATTCGTCTTATCTGGAAACGGATCTTGACCTTTAGGCCTTTGATTGCCTTAGGCATATTTTCAGTTTTGAAGGTTTTTTCTCGGTAGAATCACGCTCTTTCTCTTGAAATCCGGCTCGATATGGACCATATGTTGCAGCTTGGATCCTCACAGTAATAGTTTGGAAATCCGTGTAGCTTCTTAACCTTTGTTTTAGATGTTGACTATCTTTCGGCAGAGCTTAATTTGGACTGTATGTTTCACCTCGACCTGCGGATTGACTACTGAGAGATTCTCCCTATCCAAATGCGATGTAACAACAAGAGAATGGCCACACAGCCTCACGGCGTTTAGCTGACACACTCATTTTATTGCATCTTTCACTCATTTTATATACATATATATTTACATAATTAAAAGAAAGAAAGAAGAATTTACATGATTATAAATCAATGCAGCCTAGCTAGTGATTTACATAACTAGGCGCAAACACCTCCCTTGGCTCCCAGTTCTGCTCGCTCCAGTGACTCTTGTCTCTTTGGATATTGTGACCAGTGGACAGCAATTCTAGATAGTTGGAAACCCATTTTCCAATTTTGAAGCCACCGTGGCGAAAACAACTTCAGAAACTTCCAGAATAAGTTTCTCAGCATTTTCGATTGTGTCACTCGAGTCACAAGTAGTCATCCATAAAGTGGCTGTTTACAATTGCAGCGTCAGGAAACTCTTTCATATTCTTGTGGATTGGGGCTTCTTAAATACACTACACACAGAATGGGGAACAGACACCTCACCTCTAGTTGGTATATAGCTGGAGGTTTGTTGAATGCCAATCTTCCCCGGTTTGTTGGTGTAGCAAGTGCTGAAGTGCGGCAGAAACCTCTCTTTTCGCGTTGGTACGACGGTTTCCTCCGGGGAGAGCTTTCTGGCGTATCCTTGGTCCACATGGTGTGTGACCTCCTTGACGAAGGAAGGACTCAGAGCAAATTTATTTCAATGCTGGATAGAGGGCGTGAGGCCACTTGTCTGCAGGGGCCAAGTATTGTTCCTCCAGAGTAGTTCAGTCCCGAATCTTTCTCCTACTTGTCATCTCCGTGGTCTTGGCTTCGGCATTAGCTTGTGACATGACTGATTCCGATCAATTCCAGAGGAAATGTTTCTTTAATAAGGTTGCGCACTACTTCCTCCTTGTCCTCTTTGTGACATCCTCTGATAGTCCTTCCTCCAGAGATCCACGGATATTTCACCCAAGGCTCGTTGCCGAGGCTTCTTTTTCAATCATCACACCTGTTCATAATGAAGCCAGCCAAAGAGACCTGTTCCCGGCCTAAACAATTTATTTTCTGATTTTAGTGGGATTGAAGTGGGTTCAAGGTAGTTTCCATGTAAAGGCTAGTTGAGGATCAGTGTCCAGATTGAATCTTGACTCGTCATTGAAGAGAACAAGTGTCCATTGGATCCAGGACTTATGTTCACTTCACTGATTCAAGCAGGCTCTCCAGTGAGACGGTTACATACCATTGGCCTTTTGACACACTTTTATTCTCCACAGGCATCTTCTAATTACTGTATTAACGGGGGTCGAGTGGTCTAAACCAGAGCGCTACAACCCGGGATCGAATCCCGGATTAGGCACTTTTTTCTAATTAAAAAAATGCTTCAATGACTCCTGATTCTTGGAAAAACCCAACCCCACCAGCGAGTGCAAGTAACCAAACGGGGCTCTGGTACACTTGTAAGGGAAAAGTCGAACAGCTTTTCACATGTGTAGACATGTGGTGCATTTACAATAAAAACACTCGCGAACTTCTACCCAACATGAGTATCATGGCCTGTACCACGTGTACTAGGGATAAAAAAAAACTATTTGCCATCTCCTAAAAGTTTTATGGGTAAGTAAATTTCAAGGTCCAATTATAAAATATCCTTTTACAGTACACTTGATTTAATGTGTTATAAGACTATTTGATTTAAAAACTTTCATATATTTTTAGACTTCATAGGTATTTCAAACATTTATATAAAGGAAAAACAAGATATTTGGAAATTGGCTTGAAGAAATATACCATTATAAATATAGTGAAAATAAGCATATATTGTGATGTATTATTTCCGACTTAAAACTAGAATACACACGCCAAGATATAGGTCAGGGAATGTTGACATTTATAAGTGAGTAATGTGTAGGTGGTTGCATCGTCTGCTATGTAGTTCTGAGTGCTGTCTCTCTGCTTGGTCCACAGAAGCGGCTTCCTCGAGCTGGCCACTATGTCATCAGAGTTCTGCAATGCAAAGAGCTACTTTATCGGCAATAAACTTCGGTCTTGTCTGAGGTGTCAATGCCAGAGTCTCTATTCCTCCTCGACCTCAGCTGCTTTTGGGGGTATTAAGGATTAAATGCACTCATGGACAAACTTATGGATGTGTAAAGTCTTTAATGTCGCCGGTCGTCTATTTATTTGAAGGAGACAGAGGCTGTTCACACATAGTTATCACGTGTATCTTCAATAAAGGTCACTGTAATATCTTTCAGAGTTATTGTCTGAATCCCGATATACATACTACAAGGTACAACTTCCTTAAGTTTTGTCCATGAGTGTAATATGGACTGTAGGTGAGAGATTGATGGTTTTCAGTTGAAATGAGCTAAGGAATAAGTTTCCAAGTGAGTCCATTGTTCCCAATTCAGCCATGTTGATAACATTGACGCTGTTCTCGACCGCACTGCTGAGTGTCAAATCTCAGGAAGACTTCGTGACAGCCCCCGCAGGTTCCAATCTGAGCCTACCCTGCGAGGGGGCGCTGAGCGGGGGGCTGGTGTTTACCTGGAGGGGGTCCGGGGGTCTGCCTGTAGCCTCGGAGCGAGCCAAGTCTACCTGCGGCTTGCTGCTCTTCTCAGACCTGCAGGTGGAGGATTCAGGGCGCTACACCTGCGTGTCCCGTGTGTCGGGACACAACAAGACCATGGTGGCCCACAGCGTCTTCCACCTCCGAGGTAGGCCAGTCTCTCTCGGAACACTGGGGCGGCCATACAAGCCACTCTTGGACAAACTTAAGGATTGAGACAATAACTCTGAAAGATATTACAGTAACCTTTATTGAAGACACACGAGATAACCAAGTGTGAACAAAATTGCCTCTGTCTTCTTCTAAAATAGGAAACTTCCTTAAGTTTTGTCTATGAGTGTAGTTATATACAAAAATAACAAATATGTATTAATTTTTAAAGATGAATAAAATGACAGGAGACTTTTCTTTTTATAGATCAGTATTCTCTCAGCGAAATTTGCACACACATTGACCAAAATGTAAAAAATACATACTGATCGTGCAACTAGAAGTTGCTGATGCCATCTGTCGGGATAAATATCAACTAATCATTGATTTTAAATTATTCCAGAATTGACCAAATACCTTATTGCCTGCCCCACGCTGATGAGGGTTAACAGCCTCAAGCACACACATGGTTAGCTTTTCTTGTTTCATTAATAATGGGTATTTGACCAATTCTGGAATAATTAAAAAGCAATGATTAGTTGATATTTAATCCGACAGATGGCGCAAGCCATCAGTAATAATTTGTTGCACATCAGGAGATGCCTTTCTCTTAATACACGGAGAGGGGGTATATATATATTTAGATATAACATTCAATGTGAGATACCCCTGTGCCATCTGAGCCAGAAGTCTAGTGTTGCCGTGGCTGTCCAGTGTACCTCCCCCTGGGAGATCGCCACGACTGCCCCACGGGCTATAAGAAACACGGAGCAATGTGCTGTAAGTCCACCTTAGTCCAGCAGGTGGTTGGAGGGACTGTAGCTCATCCCAAAGTACCATTTTATCATTTTATAATATATATATACACTGCGTGACATTGAAAATGGAACACCAAGAAATAGTGGCCAGAAAATTATGCAAATTTCAGAGTAGACGCGCCTAACCGAGTTATGCAAATGATGTAAAATGCGCAGCTCTCGTGCGCACATGGAGTAAGATATAAGGGAAGAAACTTGCAGAAAGGACAGCATTCGTGTCGTTATTTCTTCAAGGAAAATCATTGTAGCAATTTTGTTCTTGTGTCAAAAGACACGTGTAATAACAGAGAATGCCAGGTCATCGTAAACGGAGGCAGTTCAAGCAGACAGACGCTTTTACGAGGGGCATGGTGATCGGACTGAAAAGGGCAGGTTGGTCCATACGTCAAATCGCAGCTGATACACACCTTGGTGCGTCCACGGTGCACCGACTGTGGAGAAGATGGTTGGAACAAGGAAATGTGGCAATTTATAGGAATGTCGGTGCAACCAGAGTGACGTCAGCACGTGTGGATCGGCGTATCCTTCGACAAGCAGTGGCGGCCCCACAAGCCACTTGTACCGCCATCCTGCAACATGTGCAAGACACCCTGGATCATTCCATCTCGACCAGAACCATTTCCCGTCGATTGGTTGCTAATGGCTTTGCACTCATGCCGTCCGCTAAGAAGACTGCCATTGACCCCACCGAATAGGCGCCAACGTTTGGAATGGTGCCGGGCTAGATCGACGTGGATGACGGAATGCCACAGGGTCGTGTTCTCAGATGAGTCGCGTTTCTGCTTGTCCAGTGATAGTCGCCGTGTACGCGTGTGGCGTCGACGTGGAGAAAGGTCCAATCCGGCAGCAATTGTGGAACGCCCCACCGTGCGACAACGTGGAATCATGGTTTGGGGCGCAATCGCGTATGATTCCAGGTCACCTTTACTTCGTATTCAGGGCACTATGACGGCCCAACGATACGTTGATGATGTGCTGCGACCGGTGACACTCCCCTACCTTCAGGGGGTACCCAATGCCCTTTATCAGCAGGATAACGCCCGACCGCACACTGCTCGCATTAGCCAACAAGCTCTGCAAGATGTACAGATGCTTCCCTGGCCACCGTACTCTCCTGAACTCTCACCAATCGAGCACGTCTGGGACATCATTGGACGCCGTTTGCATGCCTTGCCACAGCCGCGTTCAGAAGACGAACTGTGGCAAATGGTTGAGAGGGAATGGAGAGCCATCCCTCAGGACGCCATCCGTACTCTGATTGACTCTCTACCTAGACGTGTTGCTGCGTTCATCGCCGTCCGCGGTGGTCCTACTTGCTACTAAGCCGACGCCGTTCTCGCTCTGTATTATGACTATCATTTTGAAATAAAGATCACTTATTGTTCGTCCCTGTCTCTCTCTCTGTCTGCCGAGTTTCATCACTTTCTGTCCACTATTTCTTGGTATTCCATTTTCAATATCACGCAGTGTATGAAGTATATTGTAAATATGATGATCTAGGTAACAAGTCGGTGAACGAGCGGGTAACACCCTCGATTCCCGACAGTCATGAACCGGGATTGAATCCCTGGGTTAACATTTTGTTTAATATGTGAATAACCTTCACATATTATTCACTGTTTCAATTATCATAGACTAGGTTTCTCTTGTTGAGCGGTACCTAATAAGGTGATTTTGGAATGCACTATATTCTCATATGTGCCATAATTATAAATAGTGTAACAGCCCCATAATATAGATACAATTCAATGCGACAGCTCAGCCATCATGTAGTGACAAATAATAGAATGACGTTTTATTGAGACAGCTGCACCCAAGGCAGGATTATATATGTCATTTTCTCATAAAACCTTCATAAGTCGTTAGTGAGTTTTACGACCGCTGTTGCGAGGAGATTGAATACTGTGATTGCTCAAATGTCTAGAGCCAATCTGCCCGGAATGTCTGAAAGCCTTGGTACATCATAGGTCCATAAGCCGAAAAATACACCATTGGATAATGGGCTACCTAGACCGAAGTCTGAGCCGACAAGTCTCGGCAATGCGGCAGTTCCCTGCGAGCCAGGACAGTACGACGACCTGGTGTCCGACTCTTGCCTCGCCTGCCCCGCCGACTCCTACCAGCCGTCCTACAGCGCCGTGCAGTGTCTGCCTTGCCCCGGCACTTCCCGGGCCACCTCGCCGGGGGCGGAGAGCCTGGAGGAGTGTCTGGGTACGTAGCGTTCATTTACTGAACGAACACTCATGGACAAAATTAAGGAAGTGGATAGTCTTTGATATCGTCTTTTTTTTTTTTGAAGGAGACAGAGGCAATTTTTTCTTCACACTATGTTATATCTCTTAATTTATAAACGCTCTTAATTTACAAACATGGCCATATTCGTCCAATGAGAAGGCGTGGGAGATCGTTCACATAACGAATAAACAAAAGTCCTCCCAAATAACTGAGCAGCTTAAAACTGCCTATGTATTTGTCACATAATCTGTCCCCTACGTCCAGAGATGTCCCATGTCCGTCTGGAGGTCCGACCCCCATCGTCTGCCGCGGTGTGGACCCTGGAGATCCCCCTGTGGGTCCCCGGGACCGTCGGACTGCTGCTGGGGGCCCTCCCCCTCATGTCAGTATCTCCCTCTGGTGGAACATTTAT
This sequence comes from Cordylochernes scorpioides, assembly GCA_030710605.1. Taxonomy (NCBI): domain Eukaryota; kingdom Metazoa; phylum Arthropoda; class Arachnida; order Pseudoscorpiones; family Chernetidae; genus Cordylochernes; species Cordylochernes scorpioides. The sequence continues at coordinate 85,987,480 of CP092876.1, forward strand.
AGGAACCGTCTCATTGAGAACTGTGCTCACGACAAAAACTGATTTTATAATTGAAGGAATCAATCGTTAACTGTGTGGGGAATTGTTAAATCGGGGAAATCGTTAAATCGAGTATCCTTAAATCGAAATCACCCCTTGCATATGTTCATTATTCTAAAAATAAGTTTTAAAATAACTCTAATCATTTGGTGGAAATTTTATAGATAATTATCCTCTCATATATTTTGGCCATGGCTCAGCCACTCAATTCGCTAAACACCTTTTGGCGGATTGTGAAGATCCCATTTGATCCCTTGTGGATCTCTCTCATGGAATAAGTCCGCCCTGGACTGACGAGGGCCATTAGCCCGAAACCATGGTCTCTAGGTGGACGTTTCTCAGTTTGCCAAATCTGGTGTTGTGGCTTTGTCACCGACCCGAGGCCGCTAGTTTGCGGCGACGGTCAATAAATGGCTTCTAGTTTTGACGTTTATTTTGACGGGACCGACAAAGGCGGAGTTAGGGCTTAACATGTTGGGCCGACCAGAACCTTCTTCGAATTTAATTCAGTTTTATTAAACTATTTTTTTTCCTGTCCTTGATTGTATCAAGAGTACCAAAACCAATTAAAATGTTTCACTATACATTTTAAAAGTTTACCACAAAATGTGTATTAATCGCCCGATCAAATTTACCGAAGCCATTTTTGAAGAACCATTTAAAAAAATAAAATATATTCAACCATTTTTGGAACAATGTGGGAACTAAGTGGAATATTTTCTTTACGTAATAATATAATGCGGCTTGTGATTGTAAAACGACATTTGAAAACTATTCCGCATGAGTTTCTTTTCAACGAAAAATCAAAATTTACTCTTCACAATTTATCCTTTTATATCTCTCCCGTAAGGTTAGAAATAATCGTTATTTCTCCTTAAAATAAATTTTGATTTTTCGTTGAAAAGAAACTGATGCGGGATAGTTTCCAAATGTCATAATAATCATTAATTATAAGTTTTTTTAAGGTATGAAACTTAGTCTTGACCGTTCTCTTCTACAATGGCTTCGGATAATTTGACCGGGGGATGGATATGCATATACGTATATATGTAGGTCTTATCTTTTCCATGGAACTTTTGAAACAGGCCTTATATACCCTCAAGGAATCTTGAATTAATATTAAATTTATATAAATCAAATTACTCTATGGCAATTTGACCATAGGTCTGATAGTGGACGACCATGTGGCTCAGCTACTGCCTGTTCCGCAAGAAGATCCGCTCCAAGATCCGGGCCGCTCGGGAACAGCTCATCCACGCCACTGCCAGGCGGGTGAAGCTGCCGGAGGAGCTCGAGTTGCCGCTGGAGAGGGAAGAGGAACCCTCGACTACAGCAGGCTCCACCGCCTACGACGTATCGTCCATCGAGCCCGACATGGTCACAGTGTCCGCCGGCTCCTCTGTTGTCTCAGCTAGGCCGCCAGGCCGACAACACAGCCAAGAACTGCTGGAGGAGGAGGAGGAGAGCGAATATTCGTACAAAGTAGAGCCACCGGGAAATTTGGATGACCACACATACCATGCAGAAAGCCGTCCTGAAAGGGAAAGAGTATTTTTCAAGAATAACTCTGAGGAAGCCATTGTAATTCGTCGCGATGATTCATTCTCTGAAAACCCAATACATGAAGTTAGTCAAGATGTGAAAGTCAAAAGTCCATCTGTGAAGTCACGGAGTTCTAGCAGCCAATCAAATAGCAGGAGACTGAGGTTCCAGTTGGCTGAAAGAGCTCCGTTGATGGTTGAGAGAAGCATCCAGGTCTTCGAGGAGAACATCCTCGACGATGACCTCGAGGTGGACGTTGTTTCGGAGAGGCCCGACCTGGTGACCAGAGGGGTCAACACCAACCCGACCATGTTTGAACGCAGTGGAGCATCAGCCGGGGTGGACTGCGAGCTCTCGCCCCGCACCGATGTGGATGTTTGCCAAGTCGAGAGTGTTCTCGTCTCAACCTCCTGTCAAACTGAGGAGGTTCCCGAGCCCAAGGAATACCCCACCGGGAAGGTCTATCAGGGCAACCCTCCCTACTATCACTACCCGGTGGGACGGCCGTATTTGGTCCCAGAGCCGCAGGAACAGCTCTCCTATCCCCTGTGGACCTCGTCCCAGACCTACTACCACCGCTCCTACAACCTCCACTCCGAGTCAGTCCCCATCACGGATGAACTCAGCAGCTTCTTCCAGAACAGGCTTCACGCCACAGGCTACCTGTCGATCAAGAAATCCATGGAGAAGAAGATAGAGTTCCCTATAGTGAAGCAGGAGATATCCTCGCCGTCTCTGTACCGTCCGTTCGCTGGCGACGATGGCTTCGGATCCACCTCGCAGCTCGAGCTCCGCACTCTGGCCGCGGCTCATCACGCCGGGACACTGCGCGAGGCCATCTGGGAGCTCAGGCAACAACAACGTCAAAACAGGTAGCAGTGTATGCCGACTGGAAATAAACATTTTATTCCTTTTGGTTCCTTTTTATAGAAGAGTGTTCAGGGATTCGCTTTCGCCACCTAATAAGTAAGTTGTTACAAATAGTTATGGACGGGGAGAATGCTGAACGCCGTACGGACAGAGCGTAAGGACCGCCGTGGGCCACGCGGGGAGGGTCATCCGCACAGCTGTTGCAGGAAAATGATTTCAACTGCGCTGTGTCTCGATCAAAGATCCACTTCACAGCGCTAACCAATCTGCAATATATTGGGATCAAGATAGCTAACTTGTTAGAACACTATTTAGCAATGGGAAATGAGTTCGTACCCCGCGTTGTCATTGTCTTTAGATTTCACCGAAGAGTCTCTATAAAAAGTATGTGTGTTTGTTCCTCTCTTCTGATATAATGAATAAAAAAGACTGTTAAGGGGATTACGCATTACAAATTCACCATATTTTATGGTTAAATGGTTTATTATTCCCTGGTACAATTACACCATGCCATGAAAATCAAGTCGCTCCAGTCTTTCTGCAATGTACAAGGGTTTGAGGTGAATTTTCCCCCTGGTTGAAAATGTGACCAAAACTCCAGATAAACGCTGTATCCTGTTGTAATCTCAGCCAGATGTTCTACGAGCGGGTCTAGAACAAAAGCCAGTCCTAGGCCTTGTTAAAGTATTACCTAAATAAAGCTGAAAACAAAGTAAGTGTTGGAGTAAGTGTTTCACATCTCTACCTAATGTAAGTGAACCCCCCGCTGATTATCAAGATATAACAACAACAATTTATTTATTCCGCGTGCACCATTCGCTTTATCCGAACTCATAAAAACGCTTTTATACGAGTTAAATTAAAAAAATAGGGCGTTTTGAATGTCACCATATAAATTGATAGAATAGATAACTCTTTGAAACACTATTTCTTGATAATCTGTTTTTTCCCCATTTACATATTTACATTAGGTAGAGTTTAAACACAAGGTAATAAGATCAAATCCAAACAGCGCTGTTACCGAAACGTTACACACTATTTATTTGGATTTGGTCTTATTACCTTGTGTTTATAATCTATAATCCAAATTGTGACTTATCATTAGGTAGAGTTAAACATCTATCAGTGTTGTTGTTGTTATCCCCCTGGGTAAAGATTACACCAATTCCATGAGTCCCTGCTCCTCCAGCTGTTTATAGACAGTGTTGTTTCTTATCCCCTTGTGTACACGAATTCTATGTGTAAGTCACATTAATTAGTGAAATAATACAGTCTGATAATTACTTTTTTAAACTTTATTGTGGCAAAACTTTAATAAGGCCCAGAACTCGTTCTAGACCTGCTCGGGCTAATGTTCTAGTTATTAATAAAATGCTTAAGAAGAAAAAAAAAACATACACAGTAACAAAAATAGATCAATTTTACTAACCTAGGAACGAACATATATGGCAAACTACCCTAAGTCATGGTTACCAATGTATTTCTATATATAAAATAAACTTTGAATGTATTTACTGATAAATTCCAAAATTATAATTAAATTTTTATCTTCAAATTTTTCATCAGACACCTTGTGCCCTGGAAGAATGTAATGTTTATTTTTAGAAGTTATTTTTCGGTGCAATTTTTTTATATGTGCAAAATTAAGGCCTTCTCTCTTTAGAGAGAGGGAGAGAGATTTCTAACCCAGGGAGCACAGAACGCCAACTACCCGGGGAGCACAGAACGCCAACTACCCGGGGAGCACAGAACGCCAACTACCCGGGGAGCACAGAACGCCAACTACCCGGGGAGCACAGAACGCCAACTACCCGGGGAGCACAGAACGCCAACTACCCGGGGAGCACAGAACGCCAACTACCCGGGGAGCACAGAACGCCAACTACCCGGGGAGCACAGAACGCCAACTACCCAGGGAGCACAGAACGCCAACTACCCAGGGAGCACAGAACGCCAACTACCCAGGGAGCACAGAACGCCAACTACCCAGGGAGCACAGAACGCCAACTACCCGGGGAGCACAGAACGCCAAATACCCGGGGAGCACAGAACGCCAACTACCCGGGGAGCACAGAACGCCAACTACCCGGGGAGCACAGAACGCCAACTACCCAGGGAGCACAGAACGCCAACTACCCAGGGAGCACAGAACGCCAACTACCCAGGGAGCACAGAACGCCAACTACCCGGGGAGTCACCAGTATGGACTAGTGCTGAGCGCTTTTACTTGCGTCCTGTTTTGATTACCGAGTTGAACCAGTTGACCAGGAAGTTCCATGCTGAGGTTGAAGGCTGGCCATAGATGTAGGATTGATGTGGATCAATCTTCTTTAATTCCGAAAAAGCAAAAGATATTAAATATATTCATTTAAAAAAACGTATTCCTCTCCCTGGATGGTTTAATTTTATTTCTAACTAGCGGAGGTACCCGGCTTCGCCCGGGTTTTACCCGAGTAAAGGGTTGTCTAACGAATCTCTCGATAAAGTGAACATTTTTTCCCGGTCCCTTGAAAAATACTCGATAAGTTGAATAAAATCAATATTAATTGATTCCCTCGGTAATTGGAAGTTAAAGGAATAGTATCTTGCCTTGGAATTTGTCACTATTCTTGTCTCAAATAAATTGCCGTGTCATCCTGAATTTTGTCTTTCCTAATTTTCTACAATACAAAATCATCGTATCATCATGATAATATTTAGAGCAGATTGTGTTGAATTATAACAGATAAATTAGAATATTTATCTTGATTATTTTTAGGCGAAAATTTATTTCAAAAATTTTATTTGCTAGAAACCTTCCCAGTACTATACTAAATAACTTCCCAAAGTTTCATGGCGTTCCAATGAGTGGTTTGGTCAGGCATAAAGGACACACACATACATTCATTTATATATATGTCATAATATATGCTCTTCCAGGATTAATAAAACAAACCAACAGCCAACGAGAGAGAGATGAGCAGCTAAAGCGAGACACTTTAGACAACTAACTTACGACCATTTTTTGGCCACATTCCTGAGGGGGGGGGGGGGGCGTCACCACCTGGCGACTATCCTGGTTAGCCCCCCGGTTGTGTACACAGGGAAAACAGTCGTTCAGCTGATAACGTCTCGCTCGCTCTCTCTCGGCTGGCTGCCTGGATGATTGCTCTACCAAGTCGTCGTGTGATTATTTCTCACCTCACCACACATTTACCACTATATTGTCACATTTAAAGTCGACAGGATTCGAACCTGTGCGGGAAGCAAATCCCTCATATACCGGAGTATGAAGAAACAAGAAGCCAAGCCACGATGATCGGCCAAACCCAACTCAACTGTAACCACTCCTCTTCGAGCCCTCAACCCCTTCTTCGCCAACCTTTGAACCGTGATCCCGAAGAAGTATTCACCTACGACGGAGATGGAGCTGCCACGCACTTCTTCCAGCAATACATCTGCCCAAGAACGATCGCCGCGCCAGAGCAGGACACCTTCCATCATCATGGACAAGACTCCGCCATATCCCTGCCGCTACTGTGATGTACAACACTGGTACGCACAGTGTCACAGACAGAACTCTCCCGAATCTCAATGAACTTACCTACTGTCTAAACCAGCATAACCTGTAAGTGAAATTGTTTTACCCCTTCCATTCGTTCTTTAAAGAACTCACTCCTTGTAAACTCTGATGCCAATCTTTACATAATTAACTCCATTTATCATCTATACGCCTATTAACAATGAATTTATTCTCCATACTATTTATTTAGATATTTGTAACCCATTTAATTAGTTACCTTTCCAGTAGATGTAACAATCGTCATTTTTAATTAAATAATTTCCATTTTAACGTAACTCTTTAAAAAAAAAAATCATAAAAAAAAAAGGAATTCTACCTATTAACGCTTTACGATTTTTATTATTAACAATAGATTTTTCATAATCAAATTATTTATAAAAATATGCCTCCATCACCTAAACTTTTGTATAGACCTCTCCTACTTGTAAGCACGGCTCACGAAAAATAATTTCTTTCCCTAATCGATTCAAAATTCACCCTGTAATTCAGGCGTCGAAGAATTCCAACCACCACGTGAGCCTTGCTTACAACCAACCCTTGGTGACTCTTATCTAGCTTCCCCTTAATGCCCCTCTCATTCTTACAACTTTGTTAACTTATACCAGCTCAGGACCTTTATAGAGAATTATTGATTAATCAATTATCGAACTTCTATATTGTCATTTCAAAATCCTAACCTTCGCCCCTCATTTATGATAATTTATTTCGTAGTTCATCTCTAGCCTATCCACCGACCCACACCATCTAGCCAATGGTGTGTTCGTCACAGGGTGCAGATTGACTAACTGCTAGATATTTATCAACCCCTTTTTGTTCGCACTTGAACAATCTGCATCGAACGACACAGTTCGCCTCTTCTTCTCGCGCCACACGTTCGCCACACGGACCCTGTCTTCAAATCTATGTTTGTCCATTGTCCAAACCAGCACGATATAGCCTACCTCCGATATTTCCCACGGAAGTACGTTAAACATCGTCGCTGATTTTGTCCGGTCCGCCATCATTTCGCGCAGACATGGGTCTTACTTTCAACCCACCGCGAAATCATCGCCTTGCACAAGCTCCCACGACGGTTCAAACACCTCGTGTCCGAGCAGCTTGTCACTTGTAACGGACAACGCAGTCCTCGTCCCAATTTTTGGCACTGTGCGCGCATACTTTCCGCAAATTAAATATAAGTCCGTTCGACTTCCTCACCTACACACGGGACTTTTCCCCTCGGACTCGCTACACAAGTAACTGCATAGATAAGTTAGATTGGCCCAAAGCAAGTTTCCCCTCGCTCTGTTCGCCGAAATTCTAACATTGTATGTAGTTTTATATTTATCTCAGTCCTGAGCTCACACAATTGTCAACCTCAATCTCATTTCTCGTACTCTACACTTATAGCATAGAAAGCCCATGACAAGTTTCCCCTTGCCATGTCCGCCTGAAAAATATCTTAAAGTGTAGAGTTCCCCAGTCTTAATGATCTTCAGAATTTCATCATATGTATGTGACTCTTCTTCTCGTTGTTCACACTCCTCCATATCACTTCCCTTATAGTACATTAGATTTTGTTGTATATAGCCTTTTATAACCTTGATATTTTCAAAGATTTCCTTAAATGTCAAACTCCCCGGTGTTGTAAAACTGCTTGTAAATAATATTTACTTGTGTACTATACAATATTTTATTTACATAAAACTATGTCACCATTACCTTAACTAATTTTAACTGTAAAATTATTTTCTCTATTCCTGGCTTCTCCAGCTTTAAATATACTTAAACCATGTTCAGCCTTCTTCAAGGGGGCCATATGTCATAATATATGCTCTTCCAGGATTAATAAAACAAACCAACAGCCAACGAGAGAGAGATGAGCAGCTAAAGCGAGACACTTTAGATAACTAACTCACGACCATTTTTTGGCCACATTCCTGAGGGGGGCGTCACCACCTGGCGACTATCCTGGTTAGCCCCCCGGTTGTGTACACAGGGAAAACAGTCGTTCAGCTGATAACGTCTCGCTCGCTATCTCTCGGCTGGCTGCCTGGATGATTGCTCTACCAAGTCGTCGTGTGATTATTTCTCACCTCACCACACATTTACCACTATATTGTCACATTTATAATATAGATTATATTATACGAGGGCCATCCAATAAATAAGTTTCCTTTTTTTTTTCTGCGAACGAAACGTTGTAAAAATTAGTTAGCAGTGTAAGAAATGGTCACTAGAATGCGTTGGAAGTGTGTGACCTTCAAAATCACGATACTCGTGCGCGCAAGTCTGTAGCGCTTCAGTTTCCATGGAGCTACCACTGGTGAACGTGTCCACTTGCGAACTCCGTTCTGTAATTCGTTTTTTTTACGGCGAAAAATTAAATTGCGGTCAATATTCATCGCAATTTAGTGTCAGTGTATGGTGAAGGATGTATGAGCATCCAAATGGTTCGCCGATGGCGTTCATGGTTCTTGGAAGGACGGCAAAACATGCATAATGACGAGCGAAGCGGCAGACCCGTTACTGCTACGGACAATGCAGCCGTTGCTGCTATTCGGAATGTGGTGGAAGCAGATCGCCGCGTCACCATCGACGAAATAATGATTCGACTGCCTCCTGGAATCGAAATTGGACGCTCTTCGATTGGAACAATCATGTCAGATGTTTTGAATTTTCGCAAAGTCTGCGCAAGATGGGTCCCGCGTTTTCTCTTGGAAAATCACAAGCAACAACGGATGGAGGCAGCCCGAGCTTTCCTGGAAATGCATCGAAGAGATGGAGATCAACTGTTTTCCCGTATTGTCACTGGAGATGAAAGCTGGGTGCATCATTCAACTCCAGAAACAACACGACAAAGCATGGCGTGGAAGAAGCCTGAGGAAAGTGCACCAAAAAAGGCGAAGGTCACAATCTCTGCAGGCAAAGTTATGGCTATCGTCTTTTGGGACTGTAAGGGTGTTTTATTGGTTGACTACCCCTGCCCCCAAACACTACGGTTAACGCTGCGAGGTACTGCGAAGTCTTCACTAAACTCAGAGCTGCAATAAAAAGGAAACGTCCTGGACTTCTGTCTCGGAAAGTATTACTCGTCCATGACAATGCTCGCCCTCACGCAGCTCGAACGACCCAAACGTTGCTGGAAAACTTCAAATGGGAAATTTTCACACATCCACCTTATTCTCCGGATCTTGCCCCAAGCGACTTCCATCTTTTTCCAGCACTCAAGTTGCACCTCGGAGGCAAGCACTTTGCGAATGATGACGAAGTGCAGGCGGAGGCGAAGACAGGACACGGCTTGGTACAACAGTGGTATCAAAAAATTGCTACAACGGTACCAAAAATGTTTGGACAGAAATGGTGATTATGTAGAGAAGTAGTCTATGAGTTGTATAATGAAAATAAAATAACTGCATAATTGTAAATAATGTTGTTTATTTGTTAAAAAATAGGGAAACTTATTTATTGGATGGCCCTCGTATATAGCTACATATCCATAGAACCAATCAAGATTTTGTAAAAAAATTACAGTTTCAAATATACAAATCATCGGCGCTCTGCCATCTAAAAAGCACATGTGCTTTTAGTCAGGATATATATATTGAAACTGTATTTTTATAATGTTATAAAAGGTAAGTTATACAAATGAGAAAAGTAGAAGCATCTAAAGAATTAAAATAATTTGTGAAAATGTACAACCAGATGGAATGAAGATTTATATATATAGTAGATGTTATTTTACCGTAGTGTTAGGATGAGAAAGCCTCGGCAGCGCCGTGGTGGTGAGCAGGGTCGGTCAGTGCGACCACATGTCCAAGGATAGCTGACGGATGGATCAGTCAAGAAGTCCAGCTGACGGCTAGCTGTGAAGTCCCTGTGTGTGTTGTTGGATGATGTATGTTACTCCATAATACACCAAGGTAAATACAACAGAGATCCTTACTGATCCTGTGTTCTTAGTTGACCATCCTTGATACAGCAATGGCGTAACAGTATAAACCAGGGGTCTGCAAACTGAGGCTCTCGAGACACATGCTTTGGATGCAAATCTGCGGTTCTTTGCATGTTTCCATATGTAAATATTATTTATAGAGTACTATTTATTGTTGGCAAGAAAAAAAAAATTGTGGCTCTTTAAAAACATTGATGTTTTGTTAATTGTAGTTTTTGACGCTTCCGACTCAAAAGGTTGCCGATGCCTGGTATAAATAAATCGATATACCAAGACAAACAGTTCTCTCATTGAGGCAAATACTCATTTTATGTACTGGATGCTGAACCTTATATACATATCCACTTATTATATTTATTGTTTATTTTGACATATACACTCGTAGTATGGATTTGCGAAAATAATAAACAAAGCCGCCCAAGGCGAATGGCCATTGAATAACGAAACAATATCTGAATATATTTATTTAGAATGAGCACTTTAAATAAAGTACCACCACATATGGAAGAGCACATATTTTTCAAAACGTTAATAAATTAGGTGTTTTAACTTCAGTAGAATAACCTCCATGAAACTCTCGCTAGAGGACGTCTCTCTACAAAGGACAGTTTTCATCACAAAAATTACAATTTTAACTATTTAGCAACTATCAGATAAGAGGACACCTCTCTCTAAAGGACAGTTTGGCTCTGTAACTAGATGTTGTCCTTTACAGGGAGGTTATACTGTATATTGAATTTTTAAAGCTGATTTGGGGTGTGCCAAACTTGAGGGGTCAGATTGAGAGATGTGGTTTGGGGTGAGTGCGATCTGGGGGATGTTGCGTCAAGTGTTGTATTTATAAGGATCAAAAATTGGAAAACGACACTTGAAGTTACACCGCATGAGTTTCTTTTCAATGAAAAATCAAAATTTTATTTCAAGGTGAAATATTGACTATTTCTAACCTTTTTGGACGAGGTATGAAAGGGTGAATTATGAAGAGTAATGATGAACGGAACAATAAAAAATTGTAAAATTCACCAATTTACATCCTATTAGATTTTATTTGCTTTATAATTACAGAAATTAAAACTTTTCAAAATTTTGTTTGCAAATATATAACTTTTAAAATATTAATATTCATTAATTAATAAAAAGGCATATATATATATATTGGATTGAATAAAATATTTATTTGCTAATCTATTTTTATTAAATCCAATATATATGCCATTTTATTATATAAAACTAAAATTTTATTATTTAAGACTTAAATATGGAGTGCTATATTTTCATATAATTTATCTCTCTTTCCCGCAAATAATAATTCCATAGCTAAAAGTCTTATTCATCAAAATTTAGATGTTAATATGTATGTGAAAAATAAACTATCCACTTTTAATTATTTTATAATGCTTTCGTTATCATTTTAAAATATTTAAAATAAAAAAATATATTGAATATAAAATTTACATATTTACAATTTATATATTCTGTATATTTCTGAGTTAACAAAAATGAAGGAATAGATTTTATTATTCAATCGTCTTGTTTAACAAAACATTATATATATTTTTTGCATTTTTTGGAACAAGGCAGCCATGAAGAGTATGGAGCTCCAGAAGCGGCTCGCGGCCTCCGTGCTCAAGTGCGGCAAGGACCGCGTGTGGCTGGACCCCAACGAGCTGGATTTGATCAGCAACATCAACTCCAGGAGCCAAATCCGTAAAACCATCTCCGACGGAGTGATTATCCGTAAGGCCCAGGCCATTCACTCCCGCGCTCGCTGCCGCAAGAACCTCGAAGCCAGACGCAAGGGCCGTCATATGGGGACCGGTAAGAGGAAAGGTACAGCTAACGCTCGTATGCCCGAAAAAGTCCTCTGGATTCGCCGCTCCCGCGTCCTCAGACGCTTACTCAAGAAGTACAGAGAGAATAATAAAATTGATAAGCACCTTTACCACGAGCTGTACCTGCTGGCCAAGGGTAACACCTTCAAGAACAAGCGCGTGTTGATGGAGTACATCCACAAGAAGAAGGCCGAGAGAAGCCGCCAGAAGTTGCTCAAAGACCAGGCCGAATCTCGCCGTTTGAAGAATAAGGAGCAACGTCTGCGCCGTGCAGAGCGCCTGGAGGCGAAGGCAAAGAACTTGATCAGTGGAGACGCTGAACCAGCAGTCGCAGCTGTTGAAGAGTAAGTTGATTTCAAATAAAATCTAAGTTCCCTTCACCACCACTGTTTCAAATCTTGTATATATAATTCAAATAAATTTTGACTAGTTTGGATATATATGGTAAACGAGAGTCTCTCTTTTAACACTACCTAATTTTAATGTAATAACCAGAATGATTCTAAACCTATTTGTTCCAATTGTGACAAAAACAGTCTAATATCATTTAATCAGGATATAGATCTATTATAGTCTATAATATTTATAGTCATATTACGTATCCTGAAAAAAAAAATACTGAAAAATCCAAATAACTTTAAATCATTTTTTGTAGTTTGTGCATAAACTTCTTTTTAGTTTTCATTTCATTAAGAAAAAAATTATCCCTTCCCCTTCAGAATAAGAAAAAGAACGGGTGAGTAATATACTTGATAATGTTTTTCTCCGACTTTCATATATAAATTATAATTTAATAATTTAAACTTTTTTCAAGTTATATGATAATTATTAACTGGTGAGATAAATTTATAATCGAGTTGATAACTTTATATTTTTGCTGATTAATTATACCTCACCCTTGATAAATGCAGTTAGAATTTAAAAAAACCTTGTCTTTTTAAATTATTCCACATGAAATCCTAAAAATATAAAATAGAAATTTTTATTTCTAGTATGTCGTATTAGACATTATTTAAAGATACTTTTTATTCCAACCGCATTCGCTAAGGATGACAAAGAATTAACCAGCATAAATATATAGAAAAATTTCAACTCGCTTAGAGATATTTATCAAAAATCAAAAGTTGCTCTACTGAATATTTACAGTATATCTCAGTGATGTGTGAATTAAGATAAAGGAATGCTTATTTAACAAGTCATTGTTGGTAGATGCGTTTTAAAACAATAGCAATTATCTGCGGTATTTTTATTGAATGCTTACATCTTTCTTAGAGATAAAACATCAGGCTTCCAGTGATAAGTTCCTTTAATTTTTTTTTAAATCCAGATCTCTAGCTTTGGGGCATGAAAGTCCTTCTACAGGAGAAAACAAGATATAAAAAATGACCAATTTTGACCATTTATTATATCGTGTTTTCTCCTGTAGAAGGGCTTCCATATCGAAAGCTAGAGATATGAATTGAAAAAAAAAAAAAAAAGAAAAGGAACTTATCACTGGAAGCCTGATCTCTAATATTGAAACAAGAGAGTATATTTATTGAAACTTACCTCTTACTCCAATATATTTTATGTTATATAGAATTTGTTTACAACTCGCATTTTACAGTACTGTGGTGTGTCGATTTATTAATCCAGCGATGGCTAAGAAAGTATTTCAAAGTTAGTGTTTTATTGGTATTACTTATTAGCTACATTTTTAGAGGAAGACAAAAGAACAACACCCTAGAATGTCTATTGGGTTCTGATTGACTTCCGACGATCTGCTACACAGCGGTGGTCGTCTCCAATTTCCAGGCCCCGCTTGTATGTCTGCCGTGGTCTGTCATCCCAGCAGGCTGGAAGGAAGTCTCTCGGTCCCCACAGTATAAAAACTTCAGACGAAACTTTTAAATAAAAGCACGAACAAATATTTTACGACTTTCCAATAATGACCATAAATAACGATACATAATATAAACGTTTTCCCCTGATATATAATTTAATACAATCAAAAATGGATCAAGGACCAAGTTTCTTGTATAATTTTATTGCTCTAGCTTACGAAATAACATATACACGCCGGTGTGTATAGTAAGCTAGAAATAAAATTGTGCAAGAAACTTAGTCCTGGATACATTTAAAATTATTTGACTATGTTCGATTACATCAGCAGTTTCAAGAGACACCTATCCTCAGCTACCCAGTTATGCAAATCTGGTGTTTTATACAAGTAGCGAATGTTCTTGGCTTCGCCCGGTCCGAGTGAAAGTTTGCCTAACGAACATTTGATAAAAACAATATTTTCGGGGCAAACCTTCACTCTGCCTAATGAATCTATTTTCAAGATAAATTTGTTTGTTATTCTCTCTCTTCTCCGCCAAAATGACTAAATAAACATTTGGGAAATATTGGAAACTGAATATATAGATTGACATATTAGCTATTCAAAGACTATAATTAGATTGATAAGGCACAATTTGGATTATACAGTAGATGTATGTAGATATACAGTATGTAGATTATAAACACAAGGTAATAAGACCAAATCCAAATAAATAAATAGTGTGTGACGTTTCGGTAACAGCGTCGTTTCCATCTTCAGACAAAAGTACTGAATGAGAAATCATGTGTTTATCTCATCTGTTTATCAGATAAATATCTTCTTCTTATCTGTTATCTTGTTTACACACTTGATAACAGGAACTATTTAAAAACATGCTGTGGTAAAATTTTCTCATTCAGTACTTTTGTCTGAAGATGGTAACAACGCTGTTACCGAAACGTCACACACTATTTATTTATTTGGTCTTATTACCTTGAGACTATAATTAGATAAATAGCAAAATATTTAGAATATTTTGGAATTATAGAAATATGAGAGAGGGAGATTTTATATTGACCCTTAAACTGGTCCCTAAACTTTTAAGCCTTTTATTTAAAACGTTTTTAATTATTATAATTATAATAATGATGTAATTATTACACTTCCAATATATTAATATAATATTAAAATCATCATCATACTTTTGTGTTTCATTTTAAAATACAGTAGAACTTGGATAATTCGAACTTCTTTAATTCGAAAACCTCTTTAATTCGAATATTTATCTTGGTCCCTAGAATTTCCTATATAAATAATGATATATATAAAAAATAAATAATTTTTAATATGTATATAGTATATACATACAATTATTGCACATAATCTAAATATACGGTAAAAATGTAAATTTACAGCAACTAATGTTATTCTTAATAAAGGAATTGATCGAAATTGTGAGATTTTTATTGTTTTAAGCCTTTTTATTCAAAACATCTTTAATTCGAATTTTGGATAATTCGAATTTTTTTATGGTCCCTTGGGGTTCGAATTATCCAAGTTAGACTGTATTTATTTTTTTCAAATTATATTTTAATTTAGAGCGAAAATAAATGGTAATAAATGATAAAATAATTAATATTTGTAAATTATTCTTTATTGGGAGTATTCTTTATTGAAGTTTTAAAATTATTAATATAATATAGTCACGACCGTCATGGGCGGGCTGGTTCTGTCACGGATGCGCGCGCATCATCATTATGATCATTATCATTATCTAATGATAATAATAATAATAAATATTATTATTATTATTATATTATTATTATTATCAACATATATAGTCACGACCGTCATGGGCGGCCGGTTCTGTCACGGATGCGCGCGCACAGGGAGGTCACGTGCTTAGCCGGCAGCCAACGGGCGCGCGCCGCCGGCATTACGTCATAGATTATAAACACAAGGTAATAAGGCCAAATAAAAAAATAGTGTGTGATAAGGCACAATTTGGGTTATCTACTTATATAATTGCCTTATTCTCTCTGTGTGAAGTTCACTGTGTGAAGTTCACGGATAGATTTTGGTCAGAATGGATAAAATAAAAAAAGTGTCAAGGGATGGGAATCGAACCCACGACCTTCCGCTTACCGGGCAGATGCCATGACCACTAGGCTACCCTGGACATATTTTTCCGTTCACATTTTTATTTTTATATTTTCAAGACCCACACAGTTTGGGGCGGGACGTTTCACAAGAGAGACATCCACGGCGCCAATTTATAATTGTAACGAATAGTATTTTAATTAAAACATTTTAAAAATATATACGCACTCGGGTAAAACCCGGGCGTTGCCCGGGCCATTCGTCTAGTTAATATATACAGTTATCAGCGTCATGCGTTCTTAATTCTGTCACCGTTTGCTTTTGGTTCAGTGGTAGAATGCTCGCCTGCCACGCGGGTGCCCCGGGTTCGATTCCCGGCCGATGCATTTTTTTTTTTTTACAATTTTTAAAACTCATTTATATATTATACAAGAATGACATCCACGGCGCCAATTTATAATTGTAACGAATAGTATTTGAATAAAAGCATTTAATCGGGTAAAACCCGGGCGTTGCCCGGGTCATTCGGCTAGTAATTATATATAACTGAGTGACACAGCTTCGTCTGGCTTCTTACCTAGGAATGTTTGCCAGACGAATATCGCTTTAACGAATGTTATTTTAATTATATCATTATCTCACTTAAATCATCATGATGATTCCAATTGATATAATATTATTACTATCATTTACGTTTCATTATATTTTTATTTATTTTCAAAATATTTAAATTTAGAATGATACTAATCATAAGAAATAATATTTGTTAAAGCATTATTCATTGAGCGAACATCACTCGGGGCGAAGCAAGGTTAAAATATATAATTGAAACAATTTAACTTAAACAGCATGCTATTTTATACAAACAAATTTACTCAGGTAAAAACCTGACGTTTCCCGTTCATTCCGATAGTTATCATATTTTAATCTAATGAGTCATGGTTCTATTTTTAATATGACATATAAAAAAAATCCAAATAATTGAATTATCATCGTGAGTGAGCAAGTTGAACAATTCTGAAATAATAACATTTATCGCTTCTATATGACTTAAATTGAAGGTTGACAGATATCATCATGAAGTAGGAGAGACTTGGATAATTCGATAACGTCTTTAATTCAAATATTTATTTTGGACTTTTAAGCCTTTTATTCAAAACGTTTTTTAATTCAATTTTTTTTTTGGTCCCTTAGGCGTTGAATTATCCAAGTTTGACTGTATATATATATATATTGGGAGAATAGATGAGATTTATGGGGAACATCATGATCATCAGTACTTGGTTAATTTGAATTTTTCTTTGGAAGAAAATGTGATAAAAAACCTATCCCCCCCGTAGACCAGGATCGGCAACCTGCGGTTCGCGAGTCACATGCGGCACTTTGGATGTCTTGTTGGCAAGAAACAAATTTGTGTCGCTTTGAAATTTTCGATTCAAAAGGTTGAGGACCCCTGCCCTAGACATACCTCTATATATCCTCAAGGTAATAAGACCAAATCCAAATAAATAAATAGTGTGTGACGTTTCGGTAACAGCGTTGTTACCATCTTCTAGCGGCCAGACTCCAGGCCAACAAAAACATCCCAAAATCCCTAAACTGCACGGAAAAACCAACAATATATCCCAGATATTGCTTATTTGGCGTGGAGTGCTCCACGACCAACGACATGATAGTGGGAAGCCTCCAAAACAACGATTTTATAAAAATTCTACCAGGAAAAAGGCACATCAAGGTTGCCCACCGCCCAAAGGACAATCCCCATGGGTACACTACAGTCTTCCTGGAAGTAGACGATCAGACGGCTAATTTCCTAGAGCATCGAGGTAAGATGCCTATAGCAGGTTTAATTTTACGCTACGAAAGAAGCTACTCCCTGAAGCAATGCTACCGCTGCTGCAGCTTCGGCCACCGCGCTACTTCATGCCCTGCTGCCCAACCTATCTGCTACAAATGTGGTACGACAGGTCACGAGGGCCACGCCTGTCCCAACACTTCAGCAAAATGTCACAATTGCTGCAAGAAGGCCGGCGCTGTTTTTGAGCAGCTCAATCACTACGCGACATCCCGGGCTTGCCCTCTGGTGAAGGCCAAGCTGGCTCAACTCAACAAGAATGCATAGATCCTTCAGAGTTCTCCAATCCAACCTTAGGAAATCGCCTTCTGCAGTCCTCGAACTCTCCACCATTGCAATAGAACAAGAGGTAGACACTATTTTACTTCAAGAATTACCAAAGAACTTTAAATGGCCTGATTCAAGCTTTGACACATTCATCCCAAATGAAAACAATGCACCTTCTGGGCTTGTAATACGATCAAATCTAAACGCCATTCCACTTAGCTCACCTGATCCAAACATCTCCACGGCCCTCATCCGGTTAGGCAACCAGGCTGTTGTCCTCGCTTCGGCGTACTGGCACAACAGTGTCCCGGATTTATCTTTCCTACCAACCTTGGAATCTGCAATAAACATAGGATCCTTCTCATGCATTCTTGGCATGGACGCCAACGCCCACTCTCCAACCTGGGGTATTGGAGCTACCCGCGATGCCCGTGGGGCCAGCCTGGAGGACTCTGCTTCACTGATGGGCCTACAGTTCTTGGAATCTCCCAACCATTACACCTGGTCCAACGGATCCCTGCGCTCTTCCATCGACGTTACCCTAGCATCCAGCTCGCTAGCCATTCACGCCACTAGATCATGTCTCCAGGAGATGGCTTTCTCTGATCATCTGCCAATCCTTACAAATTTCGATGACATCATTTCCACAGAGCCTATTTGCTCATGGGTTGAGACTTCATGTCTGGAAGAGACCTTCACTGCCTTCATTGGGTCCAGCCTCCACCATGTCACATCGCGTCTCCAGACCGCATTCACTCCAGGCGACATTGATGAGGTGGTTACTCTCCTCACTACCTGTCTTCAGGAGGCCTGCAATGTCTCCATGAGAAAGAAATCAAAATCTCAAAGACCTTCAAGACCATGGTGGAACAAGGAGCTTTCAAAACTCCGCAATTTAGTTGTTGCTTTACGACGTTGCTATCAAAGCACCTCCTTTTATATCAGGAGCTTCTTTAAAGGTCTTTATAGAGCCTGCCACAACAAACTCAAGGCGGCTATAAGGCGAGAAAAGCATCTCTCCTGGATAACACTGTGCCAAGAGGTCTCCTCGGCCGCATGGAGCTCCATCCACCGATATATCTCCAAAGGCCGAAGAGGTTCTCTTGGGCCACCTCTGCTCAAACACAACGACGGCACTCCTCTCACCCCAGAGGAAACCTGCCATGAAGTACTTCAGCACTATTTTCCAACAGACTGGACAGCGCCAACCCCATCAATTGATTGGCTCCAACCCTACAACCAAGAACCAGCCTTTACAGTGTCTGAAGTCCTTCGCGCGATCCGTCGATGCGGTCGGAGGAAATCCCCTGGTCCCGACAGGCTAGGTACCAGATGCCTTCTTCTTGGTGGGTCAACGCTGCATAAAACACTGTCACAAATTTTCACCAAATGCTTACGTCTCGGACACTTCCCAACACCCTGGAAATCCGGTCTGTTAGTTCTCATACCCAAACAAAACTCTTCTTCCTCCAACCAACTGGAGAAATACCGTCCCATCACGCTGCTCAATACCTTGGCCAAAGTCCTTGAACGGTGTATACTGGCGCGTCTGCAATGGATAGCGGATTACCAAGGCTGGTTCTCACCCCAGCAGTTTGGCTTCCTTCCAGGGCGCTCAGCTGAAATGGCGCTCGATTCCATTAACAACAACATCAGTGAAGGCCTGCAGCACTGGAGGAAGACCTTGGCTATTGGTCTGGACATCAGCCATGCCTTCGACACCGTTCAAAGACACACCATCATTCAAGGCCTCCGCGACCTTAACTGCCCAGAAGAGTTTATTCAACTGTCCGCGAGCTTCCTCCGAGGAAGGCAGGTAATTTACAACGCTTGGAACGCCACCCTTACCTCTACTACTCTACTTGGGGTCCCCCAAGGTGCAGCACTGAGCCCCTTCTACTTCAACATAGTGGCTAGGAAAATCCATCTCCTTCCAAGGCCAAACAACAGTGAAATCATCAGTTTCGCAGACGATTTCACGGTACTGATTCACTTCCTCCGCAGATTCCCAACACGAGAGATCAATCAATTCCTAAAACAGCTCTTTCATTGGGGCAAGACTCAGGGGCTAACATTCAACCCAAGGAAAACCCAAGCCTGCCTCTTCCATTGGAAAGCCAAGCGTCCAGGCTATCACGGCATACATTTCCAAAACCAACCTATTCTAATTGATAACACTATAAAAATCCTCGGTGTTACCTTTGATTCCAAAAGAAACTTCGTAGGTCACCTGGACAACATCCTCAAGAGGTGCAGGTGGATTCTCCCTCGACTAACCAGCACGATCCAGGGGCAGTTCGGATTAACCTTCAGCGCGGGCCGAAAAATACATAACATGGTGATCCTCCCAGCCATCCTCTATGGCTCTGGGGTTTGGGGCAAGCGGGTGTTCGACACCAATGGCATCCGGAAGCTACGTGGCCTCCATTACAAATACGCTAAAGCTTTAATCAGAGGAGGCCCGTGTACTCCAACTATCCCAGCAATCTCCCTCACAGGTTGTCCTCCACTGGATATATCTATCAAATCCCATCTAGCATACTTGGAAGCGCTAAGAGAAGGCCCTTTTGAGTCACGTCCCAGTCCCTCCTCGGTACCCTACCCACCTCTTAGAAGACCTCTCCAATTCTCCAAGTCACTGCCAGAACGGGCCACTATTGTTTATACAGATGGCTCTCGGTCAACCAATGGGGTTGGCGCAGCAGTGGTGCTCCCACCTCCCTATTCACCACTGAAACTTAAACTCCACAACAGCTGTACCTCCTTCCAGGCGGAACTTTTGGCGATTCTTTATGCCACCAGATCTATTAGGATCATGCCGCGACAAGACTTTGTCATTGCTTCCGACTACCAGGCAGCTCTACATGCCATCTGTCACCCCGATATCCCTAGAACCCCACTTACTGCAGAGATAATCAGAAACCTCAATACTCTGGACAATGTTCAACTCTGCTGGGTCCGGAGTCATTGCGGCATCGTTGGAAATGAACAGGCTGATGAAGTCGCCAAAGCCGCAGCTCAATCCAAATTGCCTTTACACTTCGCAACCCTTCCATGTATGCATGGGTAGAAAGGGTATTTGGCCAATTCTGGAATTATTGAAAATCAAATACAGTTAAACCTGTCTATAGCGCCCCCTCTTGGAACTCACCAAAATATGGTGCTATAGACAGGTCAATTTTAATGTAAATCGCATCGTACTACATCGTACTACACCACAGACCATGCTACAAGAAACCTCAGAAGAGTAGCTGCATCTCCTAGTCTTCTAATCTCAATTCTCCCAAAACTAAAATATTGCAACGTCACCTCTACAATTCTGACAGGACATGGCTTCGTTCAAGCCGACATCGCCAGAACCTCCAAAAACAACGACCCCGTATGCCAACACTGTCACCAAGAAAATCAAACAGTCGACCACCTCCTATTCAGTTGCCCATCTTCAGAGATTCCAGACTGCAGCTCTACTTAACACCAGCACATTCAACCAAGAAGCATTGAAGAACCTCCCCAAAAATAAAACAGCCTGGCGACATCTAATCAGTTGGATGTCAACTGCAACAAATAGACAATAAGTCAGAAGACAAACCCGGACAGTTGGCGACTTTCGTACGCTCCAGGAGTCCGGGTTATGTACAGAATAATAATAATAATAAAATTTCTCATTCAGTACTTTTGTCTGAAGATGGTAACAACGCTGTTACAGAAACGTCACACACTATTTATTTATTTGGATTTGGTTTTATTACCTTGTGTTTATAATCTGTAATCCAAATTGTGCCTTATCAACTCTATATATCCTGTTGAAATTTCAGCCAGAGATTGGTTAAATACTGAGGAAACATTTAAGGATTAAATAACATTCTCTCTCTTGAGGTAACCCTGGAGCCACCACGTGTCATGGCCAACTCTCCCGGTTAAGACGTCTAATGGTGGACATCCAGTTTATCAGATGTACTGACCTCCGCCTTTGCCGGTCCCAAGCCCGGATGAAAAAGGAGGTGGGGGAACAGTAACAAGCTCACTAAAAAACCTGGGTTCAGCTGGCCCGGCTGATAGTACCCTGTAAGGTCTCCTAATCCAGGGATACAGGATGAGTCTGTACTCCATGTTAGGAGCGGCTGCACATGGTGTCTGTTCCTCATGTCAGAGGCGGCCATTTCTTTTGGAGCTAAGTCGGCCTGCCACTGAGTAATGCTCCCAGTCTTAATGACATTCTACTTCACCCAGTACCCTAATATGATTGAGAGAGAGAGAGTGGAGATAAGAAAGAAGTACTGTAAATTAAATTTTATTGCCCTCTATCGTTAAAATTTTACACAAATAAATTTACTGGCAATGCGTTTTTAAAAAAAAAAAAAAAAAAAAAAAAAAGAAACGCATTGCCAGTAAATTTATTTGTGTAAAATTTTAAAGAAGTACTGTACTTGGGTCTGTACAGAGGTAAATATATCTAGGAAGGTTTGATGTTGACGTAGGCTGTGGTGGTTGACAGTTTGGTATTCCTGGAATAGATGAATATATAGAGAGATGTCTGTTATGTCAGACAAGTTATTTTCTAGGGATTCCAACCAGGCTTAATTTGGGGTTTGTAATTCTGGTTATTTGAAGGCTGAGAAAGTGATCAGTTTGTCAATTCCTATATAAGTTTTCTTCAATGACACAATATATTTATTTAAACATTGTGTGTAATAGCAGCGTCATCTACTTCAATCAAGAGATTGTCCAGGATTGATAATAAATTGTTAAAATATTTCAAAGATATTTATATATTCAGAATGACGTTTAACAAGCTTTACCAAAAATGTTTCTTTTTACAGGGATGGCAATCCCTGGACACTTTTATTTTCCGTTCATCATTACTCTTCACAATTCATACTTCATCCCTAAGGATAGGAATAGTCGTTATTTCTCCTTAAAATAATGAAAATTACGATTTTTTGTTCTGTAAAAAGAAAAATTTGCAGGAAAACTTGTTTAAATGTCGTTCTATAAGCATAGCCGCATTATATTGTATTATATTTTTGCCCAACCAAAGAAATATTTTACCACGATAAAGCACAATTTGGATTATAGATTATAATAAAAGAAAATAAGACCTGATCCAAATAATTTAATAGTGTTGAAGTACTTGAGCTGAAGAATTCCAAAGTGCAATGTTGATGTCATCACTTGAAGATTCTATTTTATAGAGTTCAGGATCTGAATCTCCCCTCTATTTCAAGAAGTTGAGAAAACACAGCATTAACACACGCTAATAAATTATTTGGATCAGGTCTTGTTTTCTTTTAAATATTTTACCAATTTGATGTCAATCCTCACTTCTGCCTTCTCACTTCCGTATAATGTGGTCCTGATTGAAGCATGTGACACGGCAATATCTTAACTTATATATATATTGTTGAAATAATAATTCCTTCACTAAACTTTAAGAACGAAATACTTGATGAGGAAAGAGTTTCTTTATTACACAAAATTAGTTCACAAGCTTTCGGGCACAATCACCCTTCTACTGGTGTAAAACGAGACAAAATTATTAGTGGCATTCAGCTATATACATATATACAAAAAGTAAGAAAATAAGACATATGTAAAATTGTGCCAGAGAAAATTAACATAATATTGGAGGATCATTCATAAAATTAAGCAAAGCAAGTAAATAAACGTATAATACATTCAATACTTGGCTATTACAGAAACTAAGTATGAACAACGACTGTTAAACGAAATAAAACAAAATAAAATAGAAATAAAATAAAATAAACCAAAATTGCCATTGACGTGTAAAAGTATAAGTAAGTTAATGAAAACTAGATCTTTCAGGTAGGAGGTTCCAGTACTAAATTATCATATATTTCAGGAAGGTCTATTGCTCTATTGATGCTTTTAAATTTTTTGGTGAGTATAGCTTCCAGGACCAATCGCTGGTGTTTGTTCTTAATCTCATGATAATATATATTGTTTGAAAAAATGTTCCTATAGAGATAGTTCACATTTAGTATAAAGTTGATGTAACAACCCGTAGTTCAATCAGTCACAACCATCGCGCTCTAACACCCTCCCTGTATGCATGGGTAGAAAGGGTATTTGGCCAATTCTGGAATTATTGAAAATCAAATACAGTTAAACCTGTCTATAGCGCCCCCTCTTGGAACTCACCAAAATATGGTGCTATAGACAGGTCAATTTTAATGTAAATCGCATCGTACTACATATTTAAAATCAGGCGCTATTTAGAGGGGGCGCTATAGACAGGTTTAACTGTATTATGTATAGTTGCACAAATTTTAGTTGCACAATCAGGAGATACCTTTTTTTCTTAAAGTGTAACAATATTGTAAAGTTTGGGCTTGTGTA
>CP092876.1:86011738-86050891 GCA_030710605.1 Cordylochernes scorpioides
GATCAAAATATAATTTATTTTACCAATATTTCAGTTGGCTGAACGCCAACCTTTATCAAGGTATTATAACATTTTAAAGTCTTTAATATGTTATAATACCTTGATAAAGGTTGGCGTTCAGCCAACTTAAATATTGGTAAAATAAATGATATTTTGATCCAATATATGCCTTTTTAATAAAAGATTTATTTATGGATTGCTCTATTTTCAAAACAGTGACCTATATTGAAGACATACGAGAGAACCAAGTTTGAACAAAATTGTTTCCGTCTCCTTCAAAAATAGACGACCGTCAATAACAAAGATTTTCCACTTCTTTAAGTTTTGTCCATGAGTGTATTTCCTCTCTGTCAGATCTAAGGCAGATAGAGGTAGGTGTTGATTCACAAAGACATTTTTTAGGTCTGATGATTTTAACACAACACTTACTGAAACCTCACACACTATCTATTTATTCGGACTTATTACCTTGTGTTTGGAGCAAATGTCAAATAACATGTGGGGCTTCCTTTAGGTTGATTTTTTAAAGTTTATGAATGAAGTTCATTTCATTTAGTACTTTTGTCTGAAGATGGTAACAATGCTGTTACAGAAACGTCACACAATATTTATTCATTTGGATTTAGTCTTATTACCTTGTGTTGATACAAGGGATTTTTTATTGAATTTATACTTTCTTGTAATTTATTGTATCTACAATCTTATCCTAATGAATAATTAAAATTAATTAATGCTGTGATTAGAAATGTTGCCTCTCAGTTTATTTCAAAACTTGAGCTGATGTCATTCTGTGTGTTTGCAGTCTCCTGAAAAGAAATCAGAAGCCCCAAGTTCTCCTGGTGAGTAATAAGGATTATTTTAAATCCCTCTCTCTCATTTTTTATTCATTCTTTTGTCTGAGGATGGTAACAATGCTGTGGTGAACATTTTCTAGTGTCAGGACGTCATTCCCTCTCTGTATGAACCATTTTATGGCACAATATGTGTTAAATGGGTTTCTCAATCCTGGTGAGGGGGAGCCAAGAAACTGAAGGATTTCAAGCTATCCTTCCAAATGCTACAAATTGTTTTTTAAAACAACAATCAACTCCCCAGTCACTATAGAATAACAAACACAGGTCGGGGAGAAGAGCTGCTGTTGTTGTTTCTTATCCCCTTGTGTAAAGATTACACCAATTCCTTGAGTTCATGCTCCTCCAGCTGTTTTATGATAAGCAGAGGCCTCTTTCAAAGGTCCTGTTTAGGAGAAGAGATTCTTTATATAAGAGGACAATGGTACAAGGTAAGATGTCCTTCTACGGGTACAAGATGATACTAGTGGCAGTGGTTTATATATATACACTTTCCCTAATTTTTTTTTTACATAATTCTAAATTATTTCTAAGATATATTACTAAACCTATTATGCAAAGTGTGAGAAGATTGACAAAATATGTAGTATAAATACAGTAGAACTACCTCCAGCTCGAGGAGCATGAACTCATGGAATTCGTGTAATCTTTACACAAGGGGATAAGAAACAACAACAACAACAGAACTACCTCCCTGTAAAGGACACCTAATTACAGAGCCAAAATGTCCTTTAGGGAGAAGTGTCCTCTTACCGGAGAGTTGATAAATAGTAAAAAATGGTAATTTTGCAAATGAAAACTGTCCTTTATAGAGAGGTGTTCTCTAGCGGGGTGTCTGCTAAAGGGAGGTTCTACTGTATATGCAATTCCAATCATATATTATGAAAGGAAGGAAACAAGAAATTCAAAATGGGTGGCCGGGATTTGTACAAAACTTGGTTATATGGTAACTATCTATCTATTGATGCTGTGTTGGATACAATTGTTTTATATGGTGACCACGTGTTCCACCAGATGTCTGGGATGTCCAGTGACGTTCCACCGTAAGCTCTACCTCATGAAGCCCAGTGAGCTCCAGCTGCCTTCCAAGCCTGAGGCCCGCTGCTCCAACATTGCTCAGGTAACCACATGGCATCCATGCTTCAACTGGTTTTCCCACTATGTACTAAGTGTCAACCTGCAACCCCAAACCACATCATTGACTGTATTGACTCATCCATTGATGAGCTCTACTCATCCCCAGCAGACACCATCAACAGCTCTACAGGCTTGATACCCTGATATGATTGTTGAGTGGAGATAAGAAAGAAGAATACACTTTTAACTAAGGGGTCGGTGGACAAGTGGTCTAAACCGTTGGTTTTCGACTGCTAAGACCCGGGATCGAAACCTGCATTGGAAACTTTTTTATGATTTAAAAAAATTATCAAATGGCTCTCGATTCTTGCAAAAGACAAACCTCACCAGTGAATGCAAGTAACCAAACAGGGCTCTGGTATACTTGGAAATGCAAAAGTTGAACAGCGCTTGTTGTTGTTTCTTATCCCCTTGTGTAAAGATTACACGAATTCCATGAGTTCATGCTCCACGAGCTTGAACAGTGCTTTCACATGTGTAGACATGTTTTTCTGGGAGATGATTGGGTATTCCAAACATAGGATTTCAAAGTTTTTTAAATTTTCATTGCTGCGCTTAGTTTTAAAAGAAGAGAGATGAGCTATATTTTGAGCTAACTAATAGAAAAACATTTTAATTTAAATGAAGACATTGTTGTCTTAAATATAGTGGTCAAAAATGTGTGTATTAATAATGAAAAAAATAAAATAGAATATACTGTTAAACCTGTCTATAGCGCCTCCTCTAAATAGCGCCTTCCTCTCTATAGCACCTGATTTTAAATACGTAGTACGATGCGATTTACATTAAAAGTGACCTCTCTATAGCACCCTATTTTGGTGAGTCCCAAGAGGGGGCGCTATAGACAGGTTTAACTGTATTTAAAAATATATATATATAATATAGTGGCCTGCCTCTCTGAGACATGGTGTGTGGATGTCAGGAGACTGTGAACAACCTCTTCCAGAAGTTCCAGAACACCCGGCACGACCTCTGTGACATCCTGTATGCCAGGAAAGATCTGAGAAATCCCAGGTTGGTACAGATATAGTTGTGTGAACATAACATTCTACAATACATGTATGTAACTGGAACTGGTTTGTTGGGTCTTACTGAATGTTTGTAAACTTGGGGTTATTATTGTCATCCTTAGATGGGACTGGATTGGTCAGATGGCTTCTAATGGCTGCTGCTGTACTGGAAACCTTCCATTGCTAGAAACCTTCTTCCTTAGATAACTGGACAAATCTTAAACATCTGATAAGAGACCATCTCAAGGAGAGATTCAGCTTGTCCGCGTTTTTCTGGTTATTTCTCTTGGGAGGTGTTGATAAGGCACAATTTGGATTAGATACACAAGGTAATAAGATCAAATCCAAATTAATAAAATGGCAACCACCTTGTTACTGTAACATCACACACTATTTGGATTTGGTCTTATTGCCTTGTGTTTCCAAGTTCAATGCGTTATGTTTTGTCTCAGGTTTGCATGATTTTTGTTGGTGTTTATTCATTTTTAATACTTATGACTCCCAATGGACTCCTAATTCTTGTCCTTTCTGTGCGAGTGATCTTGCAACAAGCCCAATGGATTCATATTTGTGAGTGGCCTAACTTTCTAAAACTAAATATAAAATCACAAGAGGTTGACACAAAATCCACTGGGATATCTTGTCCCATATTGTCTAATGTAACTACAGTAGATCTTACCTCCATGTTAGAGGACATCTCTCTACAAAGGAAATTTTCACAGCCAAAATTTTTACTATTTAGTAACTCTCTGGTAAGAGGAAAACTCTCCCTATGAGTGTATATAAAGTGAGTGCTGTATATATACATTGCTGCCATCACCTGTGTGTGGTGCAGCATCTATGAGAAGCTGATATCCTTCTGTAATATAGACGAGAGAGGAACCAACTTCCCCCCAGTAAGTCATCCTCCCACCAACTCTGTCTCCCTGCCATTTGACATCTTGCTGTGGTACAGGAACTCTACGACCCAAAGAGTTGGGGCCCTGAATCCTTCTACGATGAGCTGGGTGAGTCTTGTGCCAACATACACAACACAACACTCTCTGCAACACTCTTTGTTACACTCTCTGCAACACTGTGGGATGTACAAGCACTATACTAGGAGTGACCAAATGGAGGAAATTTCCATACATTTCTCTCCAATGTTTTGGGTTTTTCAATACAAGACAGTTAAACCTGTCTATAGCGCCTGATTTTAAATACGTAGTACAATACGATTTACAATAAAAGTGACCTATCTATAGCACCCCCTCTCTATAGCACCTTATTTTGGTGAGTCCCAAGAGGGGGCGCTATAGACAGGTTTAACTGTATTTTGAAATCTCAAAATCTCTCTTCATGAGCTAAGAGGAGCAGAAGCCTCCTTTCTTTGGGCTCAGTCGGCTACTGACACTCCCATCTTATCCCACTCTATTCCACATCTCTCTGCCCCAGCCTGGCTAATTATGAATGCCATCTATATAAAGAAATAAAGCATTAATGTTTCTTTTACACATGAAAAAAACTTCTACTGTCCTTACTGTGAGGAAAAAATCAGGAAGGCAATATTTTGTCATCGCAGTAAGGACAGTAGAAGTTTTTATTTTATGTGTAAAAGAGAGAACCTGGTTATAGATTTTGCTGGGAGGATATTGATTTGTAAAAAGCCTGAAACCTGGTCTCCTGGTGGACGCTTCTCAGTTTTCCAAAGCTGATGTTGTCGCTTTGTCGTTCAACTGAGGCTGCTAGTTTGCAACGATAGTCAACAGATGCATCCTGGAAGCAAATGCTTTTCAGACCTTTCGGTCTATAAGCTGGCAGTCAATAGATGGCATCACACTAACACAACGTATTAGTTTCGCTCTGTCCAGCCAAGAGACAGAAGGAGGAGATGGACAAGAGGGACAAAGAAAGGAAGGAGAGGACCAAAGTAGAGTTCATCTCTGGCACCAAGAAGCCAGATGGAACGGCCGTCAACACCTCAGGTTGGTTGTTCTCTCATTGCTGCTGCAGTCACTGAGAATTAATGTGCATCTAAAACTTCCCTTGTATTTGGACTATCTGAATGCCTAGTGTAACTATGGTGTGTGGGCAGTTGACCATGCCAACATCCGCAAGAGCAAGTGGGATGCCCAGCCCATCAAGCCCATCCTCTCTGCAGCCACAGGCACCAAACCTGTCATCAGTGCCTTTGGAACCATCACCAAGAAATCCAAGTAGCCTCTGTTCTCACATGTACATTAATAAATAACTTTCACACCCTCAGGCTGTACTTTCACACCCCACAACCTTCAAACACTTTGTCTCAAATTGTTACCATCTATGTTTTCTTCCTTCTTAGCTCCACTCAATCATGATAAGGTACAATTTGGATTATAGATTACATACACAAAGTAATAAGACCAAATCCAAATAAATAGTGTGTGATGTTTCGGTAACAGCATTGTTACCATCATCAGGCAAAAGACTTAATGTGAAAAATTTAAAAACATGCTCTGAGATTTTTTTATCATTCAGTCTTTTGTCTGATGATGGTAACAAAGCTGTTACTGAAACATCACACTATTTATATATGTCAGTACTTTTGTGTGATGATAGTAACAAAGCTATTACCAAAATGTCACTCACTATTTATTTATTTGGATTTGATGTTAATACTCTGTGTTTCCACTCAATCATCTTAAGGTATCACAAAGTCTGTGGATCTTGAGATGGTGTCGCTGGGGATTAGTAGAGCTCATCAATGGATGAGCCAATACTGTCAATGATGTGGTTTGGGGTTGCAGGTTGACACTTAGTACATATTGGGAAAACCTTGCAACCATTCTGGAAAGTCATTGTCCGTAGATGACCAGACTTAAGTCTGGAAATCAAAGACTGCTGTTCCCTTGGGAGGACAGAATTGATGCTTATCCTTCCTGCTCAGTACCAGTTATGTTTTGCAGTAGATTTCCATTCCTGCAGGCATTGGGTCTCTAGTAGGGCGGCTGATTGTCTGGCCTCATGGTAGTTCAGAGCTCCAGACTTTGCCAGAGTCTCTGCCACTTATTGCTATCTATGTTAACTATATAGGTTTAATTATTTTGTGGATCGCCGAAATACTTTTAGAAAATTTGATTGTCATTTTTAAAATACCAAACAGGGCCATTTGTTGCTCTCACTTCTGGGGTAGTCCCACATTGGAGACTTTTTTTTCTGGAGAATGCTGCTTGTAATTGGAGGTGTGGAATGGAAACTGGTTTAAGTGGGGAGACTTGTCCTCTGGCCATTACAAGAGAGAGGGTTATCTTTCCTCCTTTGACAATTGTCAGAATCAGACTGCAGCAAAGACTGGCATCTGTGAAGATGTGCAGCTGAGAGGCTTTGCTTCCATTGAAGCCAGGAGAGTACATCTGGGGAATCTAACTTTGCAAATCTGGCTTAAATCCTGAGTCTACCTCTTACATATCGAGAATTGGTCTTATGGAACCTCGTCGTCCCTTCCCACCAGATCCTTTAAATTTTCTGCAGTATGATTCTTTGATGGTAAAGTGGAAGCAGCATACATACACATAGAGTGGGGCGAAAATAAACATCATTGGACGGAGTATCTCCTCTGTCAGGTGTTTGGTTTCACTGGCAATTCCGAGTAGTGCCAGGTTCAGTCTGAAGGTAAAATTGTCCTCCCTTGGCTCCCAGTTCTGCTCGCTCCAGTGACTTGTGTCTCTTTGGATATTGTCACCAGTGGACAGCAGCTCTGGACAGTTGGAAACCCACTTTCCAATTTTGAAGCCACCGTGGTGAAAACAACTTCAGAAACTTCCAGAATAAGTTTCTCGGCATTTTCGATTGTGTCACTCGAGTCACAAGTAGTCATCCATAAAGTGGCTGTTTACAATTGCAGCGTCAGGAAACTCATATTCTTGTGGATTGGGGTTCCTTTTGTACTACACACAGAATGGGGAACAGACACCTCCGAACACCTCTAGTTGGTATATAGCTGGAGGTTCCCAGTGTCAAATAACAATCTTAACTTCCCTGGTTTGTTGGTGTAGCAAGTGCGGCAGAAACCTCTCTTTTCGCGTTGGTACGACGGTTTCCTCCGGGGAGAGCTTTCTGGCATATCCTTGGTCCACATGGTGTGTGACCTCCTTGTATGGTTTGACGAAGGAAGGACTCAAAGCAAATTTATTTCAATGCTGGATAGAGGGCGTGAGGCCACTTGTCTGCAGGGGCCAAGTATCGTTCCTCCAGAGTAGTTCAGTCCCGAATCTTTCTCCTACTTGTCATCTCCGTGGTCTTGGCTTCGGCATTAGCTTGTGACCTGGCTGATTCCGATCAATTCCAGAGGAAATGTTTCTTTAACAAGGTTGCGCATTGTCCTCTTTGTGACATCCTCTGATAGTCCTTCCTCCAGAGATCCACGGATATTTCACCCAAGGCTCGTTGCCGAGGCTTCTTTTTCAATCATCACACCTGTTCATAATGAAGCCAGCCAAAGAGACCTGTTCCCGGCCTAAACAATTTATTTTCTGATTTTAGTGGGATTGAAGTGGGTTCAAGGTAGTTTCCATGTAAAGGCTAGTTAAGGATCAGTGTCCAGATTGATTCTTGACTCGTCATTGAAGAGAACAAGTGTTCATTGGATCCAGGACTTATGTTCACTTCACTGATTCAAGCTGGCTCTCCAGTGAGACGGTTACATACCATTGGCCTTTTGACACACTTTTATTCTCCACAGGCATCTTCTAATTACTGTATTAACGGGGGTCGAGTGGTCTAAACCAGAGCGCTACAACCCGGGATCGAATCCCGGATTAGGCACTTTTTTCTAATTAAAAAAATGCTTCAATGACTCCTGATTCTTGGAAAAACCCAACCCCACCAGCGAGTGCAAGTAACCAAACGGGGCTCTCGTACACTTGTAAGTGAAAAAGTCGAACAGCTTTTCACATGTGTAGACATGTGGTGCATTTACAATAAAAAGACTCACGAACTTCTACCCAACATGAGTATCATGGCCTGTACTACGTGTACTAGGGATAAAAAAAAACTATTTGCCATCTCCTAAAAGTTTTATGGGTAAGTAAATTTCAAGGTCCAATTATAAAATATCCTTTTACGGTACACTTGATTTAATGTGTTATAAGCCTATTTGATTGAATAATTAAAAACTTTCCTATAGTTTTAGACTTGATAGAGGTATTTCAAACATTTATATAAAGGAAAAACAAGATATTTGGAAATTGGCTTGAAGAAATATACCATTATAGTGAAAATAAGCATATATTGTGATGTATTATTTCCGACTTAAAACTAGAATATACACATCAGGGAATGTTGACATTTATAAGTGAGTAATGTGTAGGTATCGTCTGCTATGTAGTTCTGTCTCTCTGCTTGGTCCACAGAAGCAGCTTCCTCGAGCTGGCCACTATGTCATCAGAGTTCTGCCATGCAAAGAGCTACTTTATCGGCAATAAACTTCGGTCTTGTCTGAGGTATCAATGCCAGAGTCTCTATTCCTCCTCGACCTCAGCTGCTTTTGGGGGTATTAAGGATTAAATGCACTCATGGACAAACTTATGGATGTGGAAAGTCTTTAATGTCGCCGGTCGTCTATTTATTTGAAGGAGACAGAGGCTGTTCACACATAGTTATCACGTGTATCTTCAATAAAGGTCACTGTAATATCTTTCAGAGTTATTGTCTGAATCCCGATATACATACTACAAGGTACAACTTCCTTAAGTTTTGTCCATGAGTGTAATATGGACTGTGGGTGAGAGATGGTTTTCAGTTGAAATGAGCTAAGGAAGAAGTTTCCAAGTGAGTCCATTGTTTCCAATTCAGCCATGTTGCTAACATTGACGCTGTTCTCGACTCTACTGCTGAGTGTCAAATCTCAGGAAGACTTCGTGACAGCCCCCGCGGGTTCCAATCTGAGCCTACCCTGCGAGGGGGCGCTGAGCGGGGGGCTGGTGTTTACCTGGAGGGGGTCCGGGGGTCTGCCTGTAGCCTCGGAGCGAGCCAAGTCCACCTGCGGCTTGCTGCTCTTCTCCGACCTGCAGGTGGAGGATTCAGGGCGCTACACGTGCGTGTCCCGTGTGTCAGGACACAACAAGACCATGGTGGCCCACAGCGTCTTCCACCTCCGAGGTAGGTCAGTCTCTCTGGAACACCGGGGCAGCCATACAAGCCATTCATGGACAAACTTAAGGATTGAGACAATAGCTCTGAAAGATATTACAGTGACCTTTATTGAAGATACACGAGATAACCAAGTGTGAACAACCTCTGTCTTCTTCTAAAATATGAAACTTCCTTAAGTTTTGTCTATGAGTGTAGTTATATACAAAAATAACAAATATGTATTAATTTTTAAAGATGAATAAAATGACAGGAGACTTTTCTTTTTATAGATCAGTATTCTCTCAGCGAAATTTGCACACACATGGACCAAAATGTAAAAAATATACTGATCGTGCAACTAGAAGTTGCTGATGTCATCTGTCGGGATAAATATCAACTAATCATTGATTTTAAATTATTCCAGAATTGACCAAATACCTTATTGCCTGCCCCACGCTGATGAGGGCTAACAGCCTCAAGCACACACATGGTTAGCTTTTCTTGTTTCATTAATAATGGGTATTTGACCAATTCTGGAATAATTAAAAAGCAACGATTAGTTGATATTTAATCCGACAGATGGCGCAAGCCATCAGTAATAATTTGTTGCACATCAGGAGATGCCTTTCTCTTAATACACGGAGAGGGGGGGTATATATATATATAAAATACAATATAACGCGGCTGATGATTGTAAAACGAAAATTAAAATTATACCGCGAATGTTTCTTTTAAAAATCGAAATTTATTTTCAAAGAGAAATAGCGACATTTCTAACTTTGAGGATGAGGCATGGAAAGGTGAAACATGAAGAGTAATGGAGAACGTTATATTGTATTTTAAATGTTACTTTAAATATAAGTTATGAACGGAAAAATACGTCCAGGGTAGCCGAGTGGACAAGGCACCTGCCCGGTAAGCAGAAGGGTGTGGGTTCGATTCCCGCCCCTGGACACTTTTTATTTTTCCGTTCTCCATTACTCTTCATGTTTCACCTTTCCATGCCTCATCCTCAAAGTTAGAAATGTCGCTATTTCTCTTTGAAAATAAATTTCGATTTTTAAAAGAAACATTCGCGGTATAATTTTAATTTTCGTTTTATATATATATATATATTTAGATATAATATTCAATGTGAGATACCCCTGTGCCATCTGAGCCAGAATACATAGTGTTGCCGTGGCTGTCCAGTGTACCTCCCCCTGGGAGACCGCCACGACTGCCCCACGGGCTATAAGAAACACGGAGCAATGTGCTGTAAGTCCACCTTAGTCCAGCAGGTGGTTGGAGGGACTGTAGCTCATCTCTAAGTAACACTTTATCATTTTATAATACACCCGGGTTTTGTCCGATTAAATATTTGATTCAAATACTATTCGTTAGAATTATAAATTGGCGCCGTGGATGTCACTCTTGTGAAACGTCCTGCTCCAAACTTTGTGTGTTTTTAAAATATAAAAAAATATATATATTTTTTTACTTATCCTAATGTAAATTTTCAAAACGATATTTGAAATTTCTATCATTTAGATTTTTTATATGAATATATTTTAAATCTGATATATACATAAAATAATGATAGCCAGTGATTTCTTGCCCCTACGCCATCATTACGTCACTCAAGGTCACCGTCGCCCCACATGGTCCATCCTTCCTCAACTTTACTTCTTGAATTTTCCGCAGTGAGGCGCTGGTTGCGAGTGAAATAGGGAAATTTTGTTAATAATTTGTTAATAAGTTTAAGGATATTCGAGATAGAAGCCTGAAAATTTGCCTATAAGTTTTTTCATATTCAACTCTATATACTGTTAAAATTTCAGCCAGAATAGTTACGTATTGTGAACGTGTATAGCCGACAAACATACATACATACATACACTGGCTTTTCTATTGTTTTTTCATGTGTTAAGCGCCTTTACGCAAATTTGGCCTTAAATACCTATTTCTTGATTTTTCGGGAAGCCATTGGGACCAAAAATCTTTTGGGTCGCAGTGGTTACAGCCTTCTCCACGCTGACGAGCGCCAACAGCGCGAAACGCGTTCGTGGATGGCTTTTCTTGATTTATCAAGAAATTGGGTTGGCCAAATATCTCGGAGCAAGCTAAATGAACGTTTAGTTTATTTTTGCTCCACTAGATGGCGCTCTGCCATCTAAAAAGCACATGTGCTCTTGGTCAGGAGATGCCTTCTTTATTTTTAATATAGGGATATATGTAGTAATATATGTCAACATACACAATATTTATATATATACCCCATAATTATAAATAGTGTAACAGCCCCAAAATGTAGTACAATTCAATGTGACAGATCCGCCATCAAGTAGTGACAAATGAGACAATAAAGTTTAATTGAGACAGCTGCACCCAAGGCCGGATTATATATGTCATTTTCTCATAAAACCTTCATAAGTCGTTAGTGAGTTTTACGACCGCTGTTGCGGGGAGATTGAATACTGTGACTGCTCAAATGTCTAAAGCCAATCTGTCCGGAATGTCTGAAAGCCTTGGTACATCATAGGTCCATAAGCCGACAAATACACCATTGGATAGTGGGCTACCTAGACCGAAGTCTGAGCCGACAAATACACCATTGGATAGTGGGCTACCTAGACCGAAGTCTGAGCCGACAAATACACCATTGGATAGTGCGTTACCTAGACCGAAGTCTGAGCCGACAAATACACCATTGGATAGTGGGCTACCCAGACCGAAGTCTGAGCCGACAAATACACCATTGGATAGTGGGCTACCTAGACCGAAGTCTGAGCCGACAAATACACCATTGGATAGTGGGTTACCTAGACCGAAGTCTGAGCCGACAAATACACCATTGGATAGTGTGCTAACCAGACCGAAGTCTGAGCTGACAAATACACCATTGGATAGTGGGCTACCTAGACCGAAGTCTGAGCCGACAAATACCCCATTGGATAGTGGGTTACCTAGACCGAACTCTGAGCCGACAAATACACCATTGGATAGTGGGCTACCTAGACCGAAGTCTGAGCCGACAAATACACCATTGGATAGTGGGTTACCTAGACCGAAGTCTGAGCCGACAAATACACCATTGGATAGTGGGCTACCCAGACCGAAGTCTGAGCCGACAAATACACCATTGGATAGTGGGTTACCTAGACCGAAGTCTGAGCCGACAAATACACCATTGGATAGTGGGCTACCCAGACCGAAGTCTGAGCCGACAAATACACCATTGGATAGTGGGCTACCTAGACCGAAGTCTGAGCCGACAAATACACCATTGGATAGTGGGCTACCCAGACCGAAGTCTGAGCCGACAAATACACCATTGGATAGTGGGTTACCTAGACCGAAGTCTGAGCCGGCAAATACACCATTGGATAGTGGGCTACCCAGACCGAAGTCTGAGCCGACAAATACACCATTGGATAGTGGGCTACCTAGACCGAAGTCTGAGCCGACAAATACACCATTGGATAGTGGGTTACCTAGACCGAAGTCTGAGCCGGCAAATACACCATTGGATAGTGGGCTACCCAGACCGAAGTCTGAGCCGACAAATACACCATTGGATAGTGGGCTACCTAGACCGAAGTCTGAGCCGACAAATACACCATTGGATAGTGGGTTACCTAGACCGAAGTCTGAGCCGACAAATACACCATTGGATAGTGGGCTACCCAGACCGAAGTCTGAGCCGACAAATACACCATTGGATAGTGGGCTACCCAGACCGAAGTCTGAGCCGACAAATACACCATTGGATAGTGGGCTACCCAGACCGAAGTCTGAGCCGACAAATACACCATTGGATAGTGGGCTACCTAGACCGAAGTCTGAGCCGACAAATACACCATTGGATAGTGGGTTACCTAGACCGAAGTCTGAGCCGACAAATACACCATTGGATAGTGGGCTACCCAGACCGAAGTCTGAGCCGACAAATACACCATTGGATAGTGGGTTACCTAGACCGAAGTCTGAGCCGACAAATACACCATTGGATAGTGGGTTACCTAGACCGAAGTCTGAGCCGACAAATACACCATTGGATAGTGGGCTACCTAGACCGAAGTCTGAGCCGGCAAATACACCATTGGATAGTGGACTACCCAGACCGAAGTCTGAGCCGGCAAATACACCATTGGATAGTGGGTTACCCAGACCGAAGTCTGAGCCGACAAATACACCATTGGATAGTGGACTACGTAGACCAAAGTCTGAGCCGACAAATACACTATTGGATAGTGGGCTACCCAGACCGAAGTCTGAGCCGACAAATACACCATTGGATAGTGGGCTACCCAGACCGAAGTCTGAGCCGACAAATACACCATTGGATAGTGGGCTACCTAGACCGAAGTCTGAGCCGACAAATACACCATTGGATAGTGGGTTACCTAGACCGAAGTCTGAGCCGGCAAATACACCATTGGATAGTGGGCTACCTAGACCGAAGTCTGAGCCGGCAAATACACCATTGGATAGTGGACTACGTAGACCAAAGTCTGAGCCGACAAATACACCATTGGATAGTGGACTACGTAGACCAAAGTCTGAGCCGACAAATACACCATTGGATAGTGGGGGCTACCTAGACCGAAGTCTGAGCCGACAAATACACCATTGGATAGTGGGTTACCTAGACCGAAGTCTGAGCCGACAAATACACCATTGGATAGTGGGTTATCTAGACCGAAGTCTGAGCCGACAAATACACCATTGGATAGTGGGATACCCAGACCGAAGTCTGAGCCGACAAATACACCATTGGATAGTGGGCTACCTAGACCGAAGTCTGAGCCTACAAATACACCATTGGATAGTGGGTTACCTAGACCGAAGTCTGAGCCGACAAATACACCATTGGATAGTGGGCTACCCAGACCGAAGTCTGAGCCGACAAATACACCATTGGATAGTGGGCTACCTAGACCGAAGTCTGAGCCGACAAATACACCATTGGATAGTGGGTTACCTAGACCGAAGTCTGAGCCGACAAATACACCATTGGATAGTGGGTTATCTAGACCGAAGTCTGAGCCGACAAATACACCATTGGATAGTGGGATACCCAGACCGAAGTCTGAGCCGACAAATACACCATTGGATAGTGGGCTACCTAGACCGAAGTCTGAGCCTACAAATACACCATTGGATAGTGGGTTACCTAGACCGAAGTCTGAGCCGACAAATACACCATTGGATAGTGGGCTACCCAGACCGAAGTCTGAGCCGACAAATACACCATTGGATAGTGGGCTACCCAGACCGAAGTCTGAGCCGACAAATACACCATTGGATAGTGGGCTACCTAGACCGAAGTCTGAGCCGACAAATACACCATTGGATAGTGGGCTACCTAGACCGAAGTCTGAGCCGACAAATACACCATTGGATAGTGGGCTACCCAGACCGAAGTCTGAGCCGACAAATACACCATTGGATAGTGGGCTACCTAGACCGAAGTCTGAGCCGACAAATACACCATTGGATAGTGGGCTACCCAGACCGAAGTCTGAGCCGACAAATACACCATTGGATAGTGGGCTACCTAGACCGAAGTCTGAGCCGACAAATACACCATTGGATAGTGGGCTACCTAGACCGAAGTCTGAGCCGACAAGTCTCGGCAATGCGGCAGTTCCCTGCGAGCCAGGCCAGTACGATGACCTGGTGTCCGACTCTTGCCTCGCCTGCCCCGCCGACTCCTTCCAGCCGTCCTACAGCGCCGTGCAGTGTCTGCCTTGTCCCGGCACTTCCCGGGCCACCTCGCCGGGGGCGGAGAGCCTGGAGGAGTGTCTCGGTACGTAGTGGTACATTTACTGAACACTCGTGGACATAAGGAAGTGGAAGTCATTGATATCGTCTGTTTTTTTTTTTTTAGAAGGAGACAGAGGCAATTTTTTCTTCACACTAGGTTATCTCGTGTGTCCTCAATAAAGGTCACTGTAATATCTTTCAGAGTTATTGTCTGAATCTCGATATACATGTTAAAAAGTACAACTTCCTTAAGTTTTGTCCACGAGTATATTTTTGACGAACACTATACTCCAGTCATATAAAGAATTTATTCTAATGAAATATAAAGTAATAAGAATCTCAATAAAAAAAATTGAACTCTGTCAATTATTTCAACTCTGTTTACAGAACAGTTCGGTAACATCCGTTTTGTTGGCCGAGAAAAATACTGAAACTTCACAGCCTGAATAGTTTGTTTATTTGGTCTTTTGACCGACTCTTCCACATCACAGTCACGTCTAGAAGTTGTGATATATTGGATAGAACATGGTGAAAATAAATCAGATACTTATGGAGACCAGGTCGCCTCCATCTCTCTTTGATCTAAAGTTTCTTAAAAGCCGTAGCTCCCATCACCCATTCTCGGGCGCCCCCTTTGTAGCTAGAGCAAACGTACAGACGTCAATTCTTTGTTATCATCATTTATATATCATCATCATCATTAAAACATCCCCCCCAAATGTTCCCCAATAGAAACAGCCAAACTCAACTCTAGATACTTTTGTAACGTTATTGGCAAAACAACATCTGAATAGGATAATGAAAGCCTGAGTTATATACAACTGAAACAATCCATGTAAGTGTTTCTTTTTTTTTTTTAATAAAAAAACCCCGAAATACTTTTTTGTATGTGTTTTTGTCTTCATTATATATTAAAACATTCCAGAAAATATAGGATTTCATAAATCTTGAGTTATATTTGTAAAAAAGCGAAGGCATGGACGCACAGCATAATACGAGGTGTGTTCAAAAAGTATCACGACTTTTGTGTTTTTCAAAAATTATTTATTTATTCATGAATACCTATTTTGTCCCCTTCAAAGTAATCCCCATGAGATATTATACACTTGTGCCAACGGTTTTTCCAATCTTCGAAGCACTTCAAAAAATCATAAAAAAAAAAATCTTTTTCAGCTCCTCCTTCGATGCCGTCTTTATCTCGTCAAGCGTAGCGTAACGTCGTCCTTTCATGGGCCTCTTCAGTTTATGGAACAAGAAAAAGTAACAGGGGGCCAGATCTGGGGAATACGGTGGCTGCGGCATCATTAGTGTGTTGTTTTTGGCCAAAAAGTCGCGCACAAGCAACAATGTGTGAGCAGGAGCGTTATCGTGGTGCAAAAGCCAATTTTTGTTCTTCCACAATTCCGGGCGTTTCTGGCGGATTGCTTCGCGCAAATTACGCATAACTTGCAGGTAATATTCCTTATTGACCGTTCTACCCTGTGGCAAGAACTCATGATGCACCACGCCCCTGCAATCGAAGAAAACTGTCAGCAAAACTTTTACATTCGACCGAACTTGGCGCGCTTTTTTTTTCGGTCTTGGTTCGTGCGGCAGCTTCCATTGAGATGATTGAGCTTTGATTTCCACGTCATAACCATAAACCCACGCTTCGTCACCAGTTATGACCCTCTGGAGCAAATTTGGGTCGTCGCGGACAGAGTCCAACATCTCATTAGCAATGTTCATGCGATGCTGTTTTTGGTCGCAATTGAGCAATTTTGGTACGAATTTCGCGGCGACCCGTCTCATGCCCAAATCATTGATAAAAATCGAATGGCACGAGCCAATCGATATGTTTAGGTCCTCAGCAACTTCTCTAACGGTGATTCGACGATTGGCCAATATCATTTTCTCCACTTCATTAATTTTTTCGTTTGTTGTTGAAGTGCTCGGGCGTCCGGCACGCTCTTCGTCGTTCACATCTTCTCGGCCTTCTGAGAACATTTTGTACCACCGATAAACGTTGCTTCGGTCCAAGGTAGCTTCTCCGTATGCCACAGTCAACATTCGGAATGCATCCGCGGACTTAATTTCGTTTTTCACACAAAATTTGATACAGGTTCTTTGATCCATTTTTTTTTTTAATAGGTAAAAATCGAAGACGATCCAAAACACCTGCAAGCAAAGCAGCTGTCAACAATTAAGTGAACATTCAAAATGGCCGAGCTTGTCGGCATAAGTGAGAGACATGACTACCAACATAAAGCCACAAAAAGATCGAAATTCGAATATACGTAACCCGCGAAAATTCAAAGGTCGCGATACTTTTTGAACACACCTCGTATGTATTGAAAATACAAAAATATTGAAAATATTTGAAAATATGAAAATTAAATATATTGCTACCATGGAAGTTGACGAGTTCTTCAACCATCAGGTCATCCTCACCCAGGTTATGTACTTTGCTAATTGAGTTTCCACCATCAAAAAGTCAATAGTCAATTAACATTTTCCCCCACAGGTTTTTAGAATTAAAAGACGATCAACAAGAAGTAGTAAAAAAAAAAACAGTACAAAAGTGTAAACTGCGATAAAATAACACAAAATCATCTCCTGATCGTGCAACTGAAAGTTGCTGATGGCCAGCGCCATCTGTCGGAATAAATATTATTGACCTTACATACTCGTTTAGTGATTTTTCAGGATGCCACAAAGACCAGCCTTTTGGTGGTTGAGGTACAACACTATGGAAAAACTTACTTTTTACGGAGTTACACACAAAAGTAAAAAAGTAATAGGGCCTAAAGTACCGTAACCTAACACACAGAAACGTATACCCGCAAAAGTACAACAAAACAAGAAGGGAAGACTTAAATAAAAACACTCGATAAGTTTTATAACAAAAACAGTATTTTTCTTTAATTGCAGCATTGATCAGGAGCGGACACACAGGAATGTGATCACCAGACACGGGCACAGAGAATGTTTTAAGCGTCTCCACACAGCTAACCGATGGAAGACTTTTCGCATTACCTTTGAACGCTCTTTATGTACAAACATGATCATATTCGTCCAATGAGAAGGCTGGTAAGATCATACACAGTTCACTTAACAAATAAACAAAAATATTCCCATATAACTGAGCAACTTAAAACTGCCTATGTATTTGTCAAATAATCTGTTACCTATGTCCAGAGATGTCCCATGTCCGTCTAGAGGTCCGACCCCCATCGTCTGCCGCGGTGTGGACCCTGGAGATCCCCCTGTGGGTCCCCGGGACCGTCGGACTGCTGCTGGGGGTCCTCTCCCTCATGTCAGTACCTCCCTCTGGTGGAACATTTATAGGAACCGTCTCATTGAGAACTGTGCTCACGACAAAAACTGATTTTATAATTGAAGGAATCAATCGTTAACTGTGTGGGGAATTGTTAAATCGGGGAAATCGTTAAATCGAGTATCCTTAAATCGAAATCACCCCTTGCATATGTTCATTATACTAAAAATAAGTTTTAAAATAACTCTAATCATTTGGTGGAAATTTTATAGATAATTATCCTCTCATATATTTTGGCCATGGCTCAGCCACTCAATTCGCTAAACACCTTTTTGACGAATTGTAAAGATCCCATTTGATCCCTTGTGGATCTCATGGAATAAAGTCTGCCCTAGACTGACGAGGGCCATTAGCCCAAAACCATGGTCTCTAGGTGGACGCTTCTCAGTTTGCCAAATCTGGTGTTGTGGCTTTGTCACCGACCCGAAGCCGCTAGTTGCGGCGACGGTCAATAAATGGCTTCTAGTTTTGACGTTTATTTTGACGGGACCGACAAAGGCGGAGTTAGGGCTTAACATGTTGGGCCGACCAGAACCTTCTTCGAATTTAATTCAGTTTTATTAAACTATTTTTTTTTTGCCTGTCCTTGATTGTATCAAGAGTACCAAAACCAATTAAAATGTTTCACGACACATTTTAAAAGTTTACCACAAAATGTGTATTAATCGCCCGATCAAATTGACCGAAGCCATTTTTGAAGAACCATTTAAAAAAATAAAATATATTCAACCATTTTTG
Organism: Cordylochernes scorpioides; assembly: GCA_030710605.1. Classification (NCBI taxonomy): domain Eukaryota; kingdom Metazoa; phylum Arthropoda; class Arachnida; order Pseudoscorpiones; family Chernetidae; genus Cordylochernes; species Cordylochernes scorpioides. The sequence continues at coordinate 86,030,629 of CP092876.1, forward strand.
GAACAATGTGGGAACTAAGTGGAATATTTTCTTTACATAATAATATAATGCGGCTTGTGATTGTAAAACGACATTTGAAAACTATTCCGCATGAGTTTCTTTTCAACGAAAAATCAAAATTTACTCTTCACAATTCATCCTTTTATATCTCTTCCCTAAGGTTAGAAATAATCGTTATTTCTCCTTAAAATAAATTTTGATTTTTCGTTGAAAAGAAACTGATGCGGGATAGTTTCCAAATGTCATAATAATCATTAATTATAAGTTTTTTAAGGTATGAAACTTAGTCTTGACCGTTCTCTTCTACAATGGCTTCGGATAATTTGACCGGGGGATGGATATGCATATACGTATATATGTAGGTCTTATCTTTTCCATGGAACTTTTGAAACAGGTCTTATATACCCTCAAGGAATCTTGAATTAATATTAAATTTATATAAATCAAATTACTCTATGGCAATTTGACCATAGGTCTGATAGTGGACGACCATGTGGCTCAGCTACTGCCTGTTCCGCAAGAAGATCCGCTCCAAGATCCGGGCCGCTCGGGAACAGCTCATCCACGCCACTGCCAGGCGGGTGAAGCTGCCGGAGGAGCTCGAGCTGCCGCTGGAGAGGGAAGAGGAACCCTCGACTACAGCAGGCTCCACCGCCTACGACGTATCGTCCATCGAGCCCGACATGGTCACAGTGTCCGCCGGCTCCTCTGTTGTCTCAGCTAGGCCGCCAGGCCGACAACACAGCCAAGAACTGCTGGAGGAGGAGGAGGAGAGCGAATATTTGTACAAAGTAGAGCCACCGGGAAATTTGGATGACCACACATTCCATGCAGAAAGCCCTCCTGAAAGGGAAAGAGTATTTTTCAAGAATAACTCTGAGGAAGCCATTGTAATTCGTCGCGATTATTCATTCTCTGAAAACCCAATACATGAAGTTAGTCAAGATGTGAAAGTCAAAAGTCCATCTGTGAAGTCACGGAGTTCTAGCAGCCAATCAAATAGCAGGAGACTGAGGTTCCAGTTGGCTGAAAGAGCTCCGTTGATGGTTGAGAGAAGCATCCAGGTCTTCGAGGAGAACATCCTCGACGATGACCTCGAGGTGGACGTTGTTTCGGAGAGGCCCGACCTGGTGACCAGAGGGGTCAACACCAACCCGACCATGTTTGAACGCAGTGGAGCATCAGCCGGGGTGGACTGCGAGCTCTCGCCCCGCACCGATGTGGATGTTTGCCAAGTCGAGAGTGTTCTCGTCTCAACCTCCTGTCAAACTGAGGAGGTTCCCGAACCCAAGGAATACCCCACCGGGAAGGTCTATCAGGGCAACCCTCCCTACTATCACTACCCGGTGGGACGGCCGTATTTGGTCCCAGAGCCGCAGGAACAGCTCTCGTATCCCCTGTGGACCTCGTCCCAGACTTACTACCACCGCTCCTACAACCTCCACTCCGAGTCAGTTCCCATCACGGATGAACTCAGCAGTTTCTTCCAGAACAGGCTTCACGCCACAGGCTACCTGTCGATCAAGAAATCCATGGAGAAGAAGATAGAGTTCCCTATAGTGAAGCAGGAGATATCCTCGCCGTCCCTGTACCGTCCGTTCGCTGGCGACGATGGCTTCGGATCCACCTCGCAGCTCGAGCTCCGCACTCTGGCCGCGGCTCATCACGCCGGGACACTGCGCGAGGCCATCTGGGAGCTCAGGCAGCAGCAACGTTAAAACAGGTAGCAGTGTATGGCGACTGGAAATAAACTTATTTTATTCCTTTTGGTTCCTTTTTATCGAAGAGTGTTCAGGGATTCGCTTTCGCCACCTAATAAGCAAGTTGTTACAAATAGTTATGGACGGGGAGAATACGGACCGAGCGTAGGGACCGCCGTGGGCCACGCGGGGAGGGTCATCGGCACAGCTGTTGCAGGAAAATGATTTCAACTGCGCTGTGTCTCGATCAAAGATCCACTTCACATCGCTAAGCAATCTGCAATATATTGGGACAAAGATAGCTAACTTGCTAGAACACTATTTACCAATAGGAAATGAGTTCGTACCCCGCGTTGTCATTGTCTTTAGATTTCACCGAAGAGTCTCTATAAAAAGTGTGTGTGTTTTGTTCCTCTCTTTTTTTCTAAGACATATCAATAAAAAAAAAGCTATTAAGGATTGAGCAACACAAATTCACCATATTTTATGGTTAAATGGTTTATTATTCCCTGGTACAATTACACCATGTCATGAAACTCAAACCACTCCAGTCTTCCTGCAATGTACAAGGGTTTGAGGTGAATTTTTCCCCTGGTTGAAAATGTGACCAAAACTCCAGACAAACGCGAGATATCCTGTTGAAATTTCAGCCAGATGTTCTACGAGCCGGTGTAGAACAACAGCCTTGTTAAAGTATTACACGCGGAATAAAGTAAGTGTTGGAGTAAGTGTTTCACATCTCTACCCAATGTAAGTGAACCCCCCGCTGTTTATCAAGATATAACAACAACAGTTTATTTATTCCGCGTGCGCACCATTCACTTTATGCGAACTCGTAAAAACGCTTTTATACGAGTTAAATTTAAAAAATAGGGCGTTTTGAATGTCATCATATAAATTGATAGAATAGATAAAAGAACTCTATGAAACACTATTTCTTGATAACCAGTATTTATGACATAGCCATAATTGGAGAATCGAAAATTAATCTACAAATTAAAATCAATTTACTAAAGTCTTACCTGGATAATAACAAATTAGTTTTAAATGAAAATAAGTCCAAAATAATGGTATTTAGAAATGGAGGAAGACCGGCAAGACACGAAAACTGGTACTGGGGTGACACCCCACTGACTGTTGCGTCCAATATTATATATTTGGGATATCCATTCACTACCACTAATAATAGCAAAAAGGTAGCCCTCTTTTATAAAGCCAAAGCAAATACGGCAATAAATGCAACTATTAGACTGATAAAAAAGGAAAAATAACTCATTAAAAGTTGCACTGAATTTATTTGACTCAGTTATTAAATCAATACTACTCTATGCGGCCCCTGTGTGGGCTTGGGACAATACTGATATTATAGACCAAATACAGAGTACGTTTATCAAAAACTTTCTGAATCTACCAATATATATACCAGGGTATATTGTAAGGCTGGAAACAGGCAGAATATCTTTGACTTTTACAACGATCAAATTAATTATGAAATATTTCATTAGATTACAAAAAATGGAAGACAATAGACTACCTAAGCTATGCTGGAATAGATTGAAGGAAATTTCCTTAATGACAAAAAAACCTATAGGATTCTGTAAAAATATCATGGATATCATCAATCATTGTGGACTCACACGGCTAAACTATAGGTTAAATTATGATGACATACAGATCGAACTCCCGAATATACTAAAAATAAAAATTGAACAGCTATTGCAGCAAGATCTGGCAAAATTATCTCTTACGAAAACATACTCAAACTATAGGTTACTTTATGATTTATTCATTCCAGAACATTATTTTTCATGCAATCTGTCCTCAGCTTTAGTGAGTTTTATTGCACAGATCAGATTAATATCAACATTGATCAAAGAAAATCATATTTACGTAATTAAGAAAGAAGATTTGTACTGTAGGTTATGCGGAAGTCAGATAACCGATGAAATATACCATTTTACTGCTGAGTGCGGGGATCTGGAAAGAGAGAGAAAAAAGATCCTGAAAAGTCTTCCTAGACCGCACTTGAACTCAATAAAGCTAATAAAAACTGTTTCAGATAAGAAAAGTTGGGCAATAGAACTGTTCAACTATCAAAAAGCGGTTGTAAATAAAATTGCACTCGTGGAACATAGAAGAACAGGGGCACAATAAAAAAGTCACCCTGTTTACCATACCTTAATTGTAAATACTCTATCTCTCCCTTTTCTCTTGTGTTGAATATTGTCTATAATTCCACGGCGAATCTGTACAGGGCAAGACGCCCTAATAAAGTTGTTTTGTTGTTTGTTGTTGATAACCAGTATTTTCCCATTTACATATTTACACATATTTAAACACAAGGTGATAAGACAAAATCCAAATAAATAAATAGTGTGTGACGTTTCGGTAACAACGCTGTTATGAAACGTCACACACTATTTATTTATTTGGATTTGGTCTTATTACCTTGTGTTTATAATCTATAATCCAAATTGTGCCTTATCATTAGGTAGAGTTAAACACATCTATCAGTGTTGTTGTTGTTATCCCCTTGTGTAAAGATTACACCAATTCTATGTGTAAGTCACATTAATTAGTGAAATAATACAGTCTAATAATTACTTTTTTAAACTTTATTGTGGCAAAACTTTAATAAGGCCCAGAACTCGTTCTAGACCTGTTCGGGCTAATTTTCTAGTTGTTAATAAAATGCTTAAGAAGAAGAAGAAAAAAAGAAAACATTCACAATAACAAAAATAGATCAATTTTACTTACCTAGGAGCGAACATATATAGCAAACTACCCTAAGTCATGGTTACCAATGTATTTCTATATATAAAATAAACTTTGAATGTATTTACTGATAAATCCCTAAATTATAATTAAAATCTTAAAATTTTCCATCTGACACCCCTGTAAGTGTGTTATGTTTATTTTTAGAAGTTATTTACGTTGCAATTTTTCATATGTGCAAAATTAAGGCCTTCTCTCTTTAAAGAGAGGGAGAGAGATTTCTAACCCAGGGAGCACAGAACGCCAACTACCCTGGGGAGTCCAGCTCACCAGTATGGACTAGTGCTGAGCAGTTTTACTCGCGTCCTGTGTTGATTGCTGAGTTGAACCAGTTGACCAGGAAGTTCCATGCTGAGGTTGAATCTGGAAGGCTGACCATAGATGTAGGATTGATGTGAATCAATCTTCTTTAATTCCGAAAAAGCAAAAGATATTAAATATATTCATTTAAAAAAACGTATCTCTCTCCCTGGATGGTTTAATTTTATTTCTAACTAGCGGAGGTACCCGGCTTCGCCCGGGTTTTACCCGAGTAAAGGGTTGTCTAACGAATCTCTCGATAAAGTGAACATTTTTTCCCGGTCCCTTGAAAAATACTCGATAAGTTGAATAAAATCAATATTAATTGATTCCCTCGGTAATTGGAAGTTAAAGGAATAGTATCTTGCCTTGGAATTTGTCACTATTCTTGTCTCAAATAAATTGCCGTGTCATCCTGAATTTTGTCTTTCCAAATTTTCTACAATACAAAATCATCGTATCATCATGATAATATTTAGAGCAGATTGTGTTGAATTATAACAGATAAATTAGAATATTTATCTTGATTATTTTTAGGCGAAAATTTATTTCAAAAATTTTATTTGCTAGAAACCTTCCCAGTACTATACTAAATAACTTCCCAAAGTTTCATGGCGTTCCAATGAGTGGTTTGGTCAGGCATAAAGGACACACACATACATTCATTTATATATATGTCATAATATATGCTCTTCCAGGATTAATAAAACAAACCAACAGCCAACGAGAGAGAGATGAGCAGCTAAAGCGAGACACTTTAGACAACTAACTTACGACCAATTTTTGGCCACATTCCTGAGGGGGGGGGGGGGCCGTCACCACCTGGCGACTATCCTGGTTAGCCCCCCGGTTGTGTACACAGGGAAAACAGTCGTTCAGCTGATAACGTCTCGCTCGCTCTCTCTCGGCTGGCTGCCTGGATGATTGCTCTACCAAGTCGTCGTGTGATTATTTCTCACCTCACCACACATTTACCACTATATTGTCACATTTAAAGTCGACAGGATTCGAACCTGTGCGGGAAGCAAATCCCTCATATACCGGAGTATGAAGAAACAAGAAGCCAAGCCACGATGATCGGCCAAACCCAACTCAACTGTAACCACTCCTCTTCGAGCCCTCAACCCCTTCTTCGCCAACCTTTGAACCGTGATCCCGAAGAAGTATTCACCTACGACGGAGATGGAGCTGCCACGCACTTCTTCCAGCAATACATCTGCCCAAGAACGATCGCCGCGCCAGAGCAGGACACCTTCCATCATCATGGACAAGACTCCGCCATATCCCTGCCGCTACTGTGATGTACAACACTGGTACGCACAGTGTCACAGACAGAACTCTCCCGAATCTCAATGAACTTACCTACTCTCTAAACCAGCATAACCTGTAAGTGAAATTGTTTTACCCCTTCCATTCGTTCTTTAAAGAACTCACTCCTTGTAAACTCTGATGCCAATCTTTACATAATTAACTCCATTTATCATCTCCACGCCTATTAACAATGAATTTATTCTCCATACTATTTATTTAGATATTTGTAACCCATTTAATTAGTTACCTTACCAGTAGATGTAACAATCGTCATTTTAATTAAATAATTTCCATTTTAACGTAACTCTTTAAAAAAAAAAATCATAAAAAAAAAAGGAATTCTACCTATTAACGCTTTACGATTTTTACTATTAACAATAGATTTTTCATAATCAAATTATTTATAAAAATATGCCTCCATCACCTAAACTTTTGTATAGACCTCTCCTACTTGTAAGCACGGCTCACGAAAAATAATTTCTTTCCCTAATCGATTCAAAATTCACCCTGTAATTCAGGCGTCGAAGAATTCCAACCACCACGTGAGCCTTGCTTACAACCAACCCTTGGTGACTCTTATCTAGCTTCCCCTTAATGCCCCTCTCATTCTTACAACTTTGTTAACTTATACCAGCTCAGGACCTTTATAGAGAATTATTGATTAATCAATTATCGAACTTCTATATTGTCATTTCAAAATCCTAACCTTCGCCCTTCATTTATGATTATTTATTTCGTAGTTCATCTCTAGCCTATCCACCGACCCACACCATCTAGCCAATGGTGTGTTCGTCACAGGGTGCAGATTGACTAACTGCTAGATATTTATCAACCCCTTTTTGTTCGCACTTGAACAATCTGCATCGAACGACACAGTTCGCCTCTTCTTCTCGCGCCACACGTTCGCCACACGGACCCTGTCTTCAAATCTATGTTTGTCCATTGTCCAAACCAGCACGATATAGCCTACCTCCGATATTTCCCACGGAAGTACGTTAAACATCGTCGCTGATTTTGTCCGGTCCGCCATCATTTCGCGCAGACATGGGTCTTACTTTCAACCCACCGCGAAATCATCGCCTTGCACAAGCTCCCACGACGGTTCAAACACCTCGTGTCCGAGCAGCTTGTCACTTGTAACGGACAACGCAGTCCTCGTCCCAATTTTTGGCACTGTGCGCGCATACTTTCCGCAAATTAAATATAAGTCCGTTCGACTTCCTCACCTACACACGGGACTTTTCCCCTCGGACTCGCTACACAAGTAACTGCATAGATAAAATAGATTGGCCCAAAGCAAGTTTCCCCTCGCTCTGTTCGCCGAAATTATAACATTGTATGTAGTTTTATATTTATCTCAGTCCTGAGCTCACACAATTGTCAACCTCAATCTCATTTCTCGTACTCTACACTTATAGCATAGAAAGCCCATGACAAGTTTCCCCTTGCCATGTCCGCCTGAAAAATATCTTAAAGTGTAGAGTTCCCCAGTCTTAATGATCTTCAGAATTTCATCATATGTATGTGACTCTTCTTCTCGTTGTTCACACTCCTCCATATCACTTCCCTTATAGTACATTAGATTTTGTTGTATATAGCCTTTTATAACCTTGATATTTTCAAAGATTTACTTAAATGTCAAACTCCCTGGTGTTGTAAAACTGCTTGTAAATAATATTTACTTGTGTACTATACAATATTTTATTTACATAAAACTATGTCACCATTACCTTAACTAATTTTAACTGTAAAATTATTTTCTCTATTCCTGGCTTCTCCAGCTTTAAATATACTTAAACCATGTTCAGCCTTCTTCAAGGGGGCCATATGTCATAATATATGCTCTTCCAGGATTAATAAAACAAACCAACAGCCAACGAGAGAGAGATGAGCAGCTAAAGCGAGACACTTTAGATAACTAACTTACGACCATTTTTTGGCCACATTCCTGAGGGGGGCGTCACCACCTGGCGACTATCCTGGTTAGCCCCCCGGTTGTGTACACAGGGAAAACAGTCGTTCAGCTGATAACGTCTCGCTCGCTCTCTCTCGGCTGGCTGCCTGGATGATTGCTCTACCAAGTCGTCGTGTGATTATTTCTCACCTCACCACACATTTACCACTATATTGTCACATTTATAATATAGATTATATTATACGAGGGCCATCCAATAAATAAGTTTCCTTTTTTTTTTCTGCGAACGAAACGTTGTAAAAATTAGTTAGTAGTGTAAGAAATGGTCACTAGAATGCGTTGGAAGTGTGTGACCTTCAAAATCACGATACTCGTACGCGCAAGTCTGTAGCGCTTCAGTTTCCATGGAGCTACCACTGGTGAACGTGTCCACTTGCGAACTCCGTTATGTAATTCATTTTTTTTTACGGCGAAAAATTAAATTGCGGTCAATATTCATCGCAATTTAGTGTCAGTGTATGGTGAAGGATGTATGAGCATCCAAATGGTTCGCCGATGGCGTTCATGGTTCTTGGAAGGACGGCAAAACATGCATAATGACGAGCGAAGCGGCAGACCCGTTACTGCTACGGACAATGCAGCCGTTGCTGCTATTCGGAATGTGGTGGAAGCAGATCGCCGCGTCACCATCGACGAAATAATGATTCGACTGCCTCCTGGAATCGAAATTGGACGCTCTTCGATTGGAACAATCATGTCAGATGTTTTGAATTTTCGCAAAGTCTGCGCAAGATGGGTCCCGCGTTTGCTCTCGGAAAATCACAAGCAACAACGGATGGAGGCAGCCCGAGCTTTCCTGGAAATGCATCGAAGAGATGGAGATCAACTGTTTTCCCGTATTGTCACTGGAGATGAAAGCTGGGTGCATCATTCAACTCCAGAAACAACACGACAAAGCATGGCGTGGAAGAAGCCTGAGGAAAGTGCACCAAAAAAGGCGAAGGTCACAATCTCTGCAGGCAAAGTTATGGCTATCGTCTTTTGGGACTGTAAGGGTGTTTTATTGGTTAACTACCCCTGCCCCCAAACACTACGGTTAACGCTGCGAGGTACTGCGAAGTCTTCACTAAACTCAGAGCTGCAATAAAAAGGAAACGTCCTGGACTTCTGTCTCGGAAAGTATTACTCGTCCATGACAATGCTCGCCCTCACGCAGCTCGAACGACCCAAACGTTGCTGGAAAACTTCAAATGGGAAATTTTCACACATCCACCTTATTCTCCGGAACTTGCCCCAAGCGACTTCCATCTTTTTCCAGCACTCAAGTTGCACCTCGGAGGCAAGCACTTTGCGAATGATGACGAAGTGCAGGCGGAGGCGAAGACAGGACACGGCTTGGTACAACAGTGGTATCAAAAAATTGCTACAACGGTACCAAAAATGTTTGGACAGAAATGGTGATTATGTAGAGAAGTAGTCTATGAGTTGTATAATGAAAATAAAATAACTGCATAATTGTAAATAATGTTGTTTATTTGTTAAAAAATAGGGAAACTTATTTATTGGATGGCCCTCGTATATAGCTACATATCCATAGAACCAATCAAGATTTTGTAAAAAAATTACAGTTTCAAATATACAAATCATCGGCGCTCTGCCATCTAAAAAGCACATGTGCTTTTAGTCAGGATATGTCTTCATTATTTTTTATATATATATTGAAACTGTATTTTTATAATGTTATAAAAGGTAAGTTATACAAATGAGAAAAGTAGAAGCATCTAAAGAATTAAAATAATTTGTGAAAATGTACAACCAGATGGAATGAAGATTTTATATACAGTAGATGTTATTTCACCGTAGTGTTAGGATGAGAAAGCTTCGGCAGCGCCGTGGTGGTGAGCAGGGTCAGTGCGACCACATGTCCAAGGATAGCTGACGGATGGATCAGTCAAGAAGCACAGCTGACGGCTAGCTGTGAAGTCCCTGTGTGTGTTGTTGGATGATGTATGTTACTCCATAATACACCAAGGTAAATACAACAGAGATCCTTACTGATCCCGTGTTCTTAGTTGACCATCCTTGATACAGCAATGGCGTAACAGTATAAACCAGGGGTCTGCAAACTGAGGCTCTCGAGATACATGCTTTGGATGCAAATCTGCGGTTCTTTGTATGTTTACATACGTAAATACTCTTTATAGAGTACTATTTATTGTTGGCAAGAAAAAAAATTGTGGCTCTTTAAAAACTTTGATGTTTTGTTAATTGTAGTTTTTGACTCTTCCGACTCAAAAGGTTGCCGATGCCTGGTATAAATAAATCGATATACCAAGACAAACATTTCTCTCATTGAGACAAATGTTTATTTTATGTACTGAATGCTGAATATACCAAGACAAACAGTTCTCTCATTGAGACAAATGTTTATTTTATGTACTGGATGCTGAACCTTATATACATATCCACTTATTATATTCATTGTTTATTTTGACATATACACTCGTAGTATGGATTTGCGAAAATAATAAACAAAGCCGCCCAAGGCGAATGGCCATTGAATAACGAAACAATATCTGAATATATTTATTTAGAATGAGCACTTTAAATAAAGTACCACCACATATGGAAGAGCACATATTTTTCAAAACGTTAGTAAATTAGGTGTTTTAACTTCAGTAGAATAACCTCCATGAAACTCTCGCTAGAGGACGTCTCTCTACAAAGGACAGTTTTCATTACAAAAATTACCATTTTTACTATTTAGCAACTATCAGATAAGAGGACACCTCTCTCTAAAGGACACTTTGGCTCTGCAACTAGATGTTGTCCTTTACAGGGAGGTTATACTGTATATTGAATTTTTAAATGAGTCTGATTTGGGGTGTGCCAAACTTGAGGGGTCAGATTTGAGAGATGTGGTTTGGGGTGAGTGCGATCTGGGGGATGTTGCGTCAAGTGTTGTATGTATAAGGATCAAAAATTGGAAAACGACACTTGAAGTTACACCGCATGAGTTTCTTTTCAATGAAAAATCAAAATTTTATTTCAAGGTGAAATATTTGTATTCACCAATTTACATCCTATTAGATTTAATTTGCTTTATAATTACAGAAATTAAAACTTTTCAAAATTTTGTTTTAAAATATATAACTTTTAAAATATTAATATTCATTAATTAATAAAAAGGCATATATATATTGGATTGAATAAAATATTTATTTGCTAATTTATTTTTATTAAATCCCATATATGTCATTTTATTATCTAAAACTAAAATTTTATTATTTAAGACTTAAATATGGAGTGCTATATTTTCATATAATTTATCTCTCTTTCCCGCAAATAATAATTGCATAGCTAAAAGTCTTATTCATCAAAATTTAGATGTTAATATGTATGTGAAAAATAAACTATCCACTTTTAATTATTTTATAATGCTTTCGTTATCATTTTAAAATATTTAAAATAAAAAATATATTGAATATAAAATTTACATATTTACAATTTATATATTCTGTATATTTCTGAGTTAACAAAAATGAAGGAATAGATTTTATTATTCAATCGTCTTGTTTAACAAAACATTTTATTTTTTTTTTGCATTTTTTGGAACAAGGCAGCCATGAAGAGTATGGAGCTCCAGAAGCGGCTCGCGGCCTCCGTGCTCAAGTGCGGCAAGGACCGCGTGTGGCTGGACCCCAACGAGCTGGATTTGATCAGCAACATCAACTCCAGGAGCCAAATCCGTAAAACCATCTCCGACGGAGTGATCATCCGTAAGGCCCAGGCCATTCACTCCCGCGCTCGCTGCCGCAAGAACCTCGAAGCCAGACGCAAGGGCCGTCATATGGGGACCGGTAAGAGGAAAGGTACAGCTAACGCTCGTATGCCCGAAAAAGTCCTCTGGATTCGCCGCTCCCGCGTCCTCAGACGCTTACTCAAGAAGTACAGAGAGAATAATAAAATTGATAAGCACCTTTACCACGAGCTGTACCTGCTGGCCAAGGGTAACACCTTCAAGAACAAGCGCGTGCTGATGGAGTACATCCACAAGAAGAAGGCCGAGAGAAGCCGCCAGAAGTTGCTCAAAGACCAGGCCGAATCTCGCCGTTTGAAGAATAAGGAGCAACGTCTGCGCCGTGCAGAGCGCCTGGAGGCGAAGGCAAAGAACTTGATCAGTGGAGACGCTGAACCAGCAGTCGCAGCTGTTGAAGAGTAAGTTGATTTCAAATAAAATCTAAGTTCCCTTCACCACCACTGTTTCAAATCTTGTATATATAATTCAAATAAATTTTGACTAGTTTGGATATATATGGTAAACGAGTCTCTCTTTTAACACTACCTAATTTTAATGTAATAACCAGAATAATTCTAAACCTATTTGTTCCAATTGTGACAAAAACAGTCTAATATCATTTAATCAGGATATAGATCTATTATAGTCTATAATATTTATAGCCATATTACGTATCCTGAAAAAAAAAAAACTGAAAAATCCAAATAAAATTCTGCGCCTGTTTAATAACCAATTCCCATATTTGATGTTATAAATATAGCAAAATTTAAAGAATGTAAGAAGTAAATCTTTGATTTACGTGAGCATTAAAAATAAGATATCTCAAAACATTTATATTTTACTAAAATGCATTCATATTTTATGTTATATTATTATTTTTTTTTTTTTTTAATTTAACATTTCGATGTTCTCCCTCTCTCCAACACACCATTCGAACGCAAAAACAATTTATGTATCAATTTTAAGCCATAAGATTGAAATGCCGATGTAGCCAGTCATAACGTTTGGTGTTTACAAAAAAAAAATGTTACATCGTACAAGTTCGTCCTTTCACCATTTTAAATTATCTACCAAAACCAGAATATTTAGTTGCATGGTAAATTCCTGTTTTTAAGATTTATCTTTTTATTTTTGTGCTGTTAAAAAACATGACTTTACGTTTATTAACACCAACTGTATAATCCTTGTGCTAATGTATAATTTTCTTTTACATCATAAACCTTAGATTAATAATACATTAGATCAGTAAAAACATGAGGGCAACCATCTCGTTCTTTTACTTACTTTATTTTTCGTATAACAATTGTAAACAACAAAAAAGGTGATGATGATAAATTCAATGAATATTTACAGAATCATAGAAAAATTATATTAAACCTTTAACATATGTTAATGAGCTCAATTGTCTTAATTATAATGTATAAATTTCATTATCTCAATATTGATTGTGATTAGCTTTTGCTTTTTTTATCTTCATTTGCGGTGAATCCGTGGCAAATCCATGTATAATAAATTTCTTTTCCTCCAATTTACCCAGACTAATCTATTAGCTTGATTGTTTTATAAAATGTTTCCACTATAATGTACCATTAAGGTACTATTATTATTATTTTTTTTTTCCTGTATGTATCCTACATTTCTGCTTGGAGAATCTGTATAAGACTAAAAGGTCTTAATAAAGTTTTTGTTGTTGTTGTTGTTGTATAATAAATTTCTTTTCCTCCAATTTACTCAGACTAATCTATTAGCTTGATTGTTTTATATAATGTTTCCTGTATATACCATCCATATTTCCAAAAAATTTTATTTTATTTATTTATTTTTTAAAATTCTTCTTATTTCTTTATTATTTCTTATAATCTGTATATATTTACCATATGTATATATTCTTTCACCATTTTATTTCCCACTTTCTCCGTTTTGTAACCCCAAGGAGAATCCTCTGTAAGACCTGTGTGTCTTAATAAAGGCTTTTGTGTGTGTGTGTGTATATTAAACCTTTAACTATAATCATATATATTCTAACTAAATTAAACACAAACCAAATTAAAGTTAAAATAAAATACCAAGAGCTATTTCCAGAATACTTTAAATCATTTTTTGTAGTTTGTGCATAAACTTCTTTTTAGTTTTCATTTCATTAAGAAAAAAATTATCCCTTCCCCTTCAGAATAAGAAAAAGAACGGGTGAGTAATATACTTGATAATGTTTTTCTCCGACTTTCATATATAAATTATAATTTAATAATTTAAACTTTTTTCAAGTTATATGATAATTATTAACTGGTGAGATAAATTTATAATCGAGTTGATAACTTTATATTTTTGCTGATTAATTATACCTCACCCTTGATAAATGCAGTTAGAATTAAAAAAAAACCTTGTCTTTTTAAATTATTCCACATGAAATCCTAAAAATATAAAATAGAAATTTGACATGGAATTAAAAAAAAAAAAAGCTCTTCAACTAAAAAATGAACTATATAATTAGAGTTGAAAAACATAATATATTTTTAAATTGCTTATCAAATAAATTAGCATTTTATATTTCTAGTATGTCGTATTAGACATTATTTAAAGATACTTTTTATTCCAACCGCATTCGCTAAGGATGACAAAGAATTAACCAGCATAAATATATAGAAAAATTTCAACTCGCTTAGAGATATTTATCAAAAATCAAAAGTTGCTCTACTGAATATTTACAGTATATCTCAGTGATGTGTAAATTAAGATAAAGGAATGCTTATTTAACAAGTCATTGTTGGTAGATGCGTTTTAAAACAATAGCAATTATCTGCGGTATTTTTATTGAATGCTTACATCTTTCTTAGAGATAAAACATCAGGCTTCCAGTGATAAGTTCCTTTAATTTTTTTTAAAATCCAGATCTCTAGCTTTGGGGCATGAAAGTCCTTCTACAGGAGAAAACAAGATATAAAAAATGACCAATTTTGACCATTTATTATATCGTGTTTTCTCCTGTAGAAGGGCTTCCATATCGAAAGCTAGAGATATGAATTGAAAAAAAAAAAAAAAGAAAAGGAACTTATCACTGGAAGCCTGATCTCTAATATTGAAACAAGAGAGTATATTTATTGAAACTTACCTCTTACTCCAATATATTTTATGTTATATAGAATTTGTTTACAACTCGCATTTTACAGTACTGTGGTATGTCGATTTATTAATCCAGCGATGGCTAAGAAAGTATTTCAAAGTTAGTGTTTTATTGGTATTACTTATTAGCTACATTTTTAGAGGAAGACAAAAGAACAACACCCTAGAATGTCTATTGGGTTCTGATTGACTTCCGACGATCTGCTACACAGCGGTGGTCGTCTCCAATTTCCAGGCCCCGCTTGTATGTCTGCCGTGGTCTGTCATCCCAGCAGGCTGGAAGGAAGTCTCTCGGTCCCCACAGTATAAAAACTTCAGACGAAACTTTTAAATAAAAGCACGAACAAATATTTTACGACTTTCCAATAATGACCATAAATAACGATACATAATATAAACGTTTTCCCCTGATATATAATTTAATAAAATCAAAAATGCATCATGTTTCTTGTATAATTTTATTGCTCTTAGCTTTCAGGCTAACATATACACGCCGGTGTGTATAGTAAGCTAGAAATAAAATTGTGCAAGAAACTTAGTCCTGGATACATTTAATATTATTTGACTATGTTCGATTACATGAGCAGTTTCAAGAGACACCTATCCTCAGCTACCCAGTTATGCAAATCTGGTGTTTTATACAAGTAGCGAATGTTCTTGGCTTCGCCCGGTCCGAGTGAAAGTTTGCCTAACGAACATTTGATAAAAACAATATTTTCGGGGCAAACCTTCACTCTGCCTAATGAATCTATTTTCAAGATAAATTTGTTTGTTATTCTCTCTCTTCTCCGCCAAAATGACTAAATAAACATTTGGGAAATATTGGAAACTGAATATATAGATTGACATATTAGCTATTCAAAGACTATAATTAGATTGATAAGGCACAATTTGGATTATACAGGGTGTACCAGGTAAATTGGGACTAACTTTGACAGTCCATAAAACAAAAACTACTTGAGATTAAAAACTTTTTTTTTTTCATTACGTAGCCATATTCATGTAAAATGCAACAGTACATGTGTGCGCAGTGTAGTGATGAAGAGTAACCGAGAATTTGAAAATCGAGCTGCCATCATCGTTGCTCTGCGCGCCGGAAGGAGCCCCAAAGAGATAGTGGATTTTCTTAAGTTGCCCAAAACCACTATTTATCGTGTCAAGAAGCAGTTTGATGAGGCCGACAGTAACAAAGAGGGGATAGCTACAAGGAAAAAGCACTCGCGTCGATCGGACAGGGTAAGAGGCGAAGAATTTGTCAAAAATGTCAAGGAGAAGATTGATGGAAACCCTGGGAAGAGCATGAGGGCCATAGCCAAGGAAATGGACGTTGGCTCTATGACAATTGTCAGAACTATCCATGAGGACCTTGGTCTCAAGTCTTATGCCCTTCGGAAAGGTCAGTTGCTGACTGAGAATATGAAGAATAACAGAAAAGGAAAGGCTGCTGCCCTCCTCAACAACCTGAAACACGACTCTTTTGGCATGCTAAGGTTCTTCTCTGACGAAAAGAACTTTGACGTGGACCAAAAGGTAAATCCCAGGAATGATCGCTGGATCTGTAAAGACCCCTCAGAGATACCTGTCGTGATGCACACGAAATTTCCTGCCTCCGTAATGGTCCTTGGCGTTATCAGCAGTGAAGGTGATGTCATGCCTCCCCATTTCTTTGAGAAGGGCCTTAGGATGAACGCTGACACCTACATCAATGTTCTGGAGACCGTTGTGAAGCCTTGGATGGACATGGTGGCCGCAGGAAGGAAGTATGTCTTCCAACAGGACTCAGCTCCAGCCCATAAGGCAAAAAAGACACAATCGTGGCTGACACTTAACGTCCCTAGTCACTGGGGTCTTGATATTTGGCCCCCTAATTCTCCAGATTGCAATCCCCATGACTACTATGTATGGGGCGTTGTTGAGAGAGATGTCAACAAAGCTCCTCATACCACCATCCAGTCTGTCAAGAAGCAGTTCACACGGTGATGACCCAAATGGACAAGGTCATCGTCACCAAGGCCTGTGCTTCATTCCGCACTCGCCTCGAGATTGTTGTAGCTAATAATGGAAACTACATTGAATAAATAAAAACTATATCCTTTTATCTACTACTGTGTCAAATTTCATTCGGATATTTTAATTTTTACTTGCAAAAAATTTCAGTTAAAATACCATTGTTGAAATTCCCAATTTACCTGGTACACCCTGTAGATTATAAACACAAGGTAATAAGACCAAATCCAAATAAATAAATAGTGTGTGACGTTTCGGTAACAGCGTTGTTTCCATCTTCAGACAAAAGTACTGAATGAGAAATCATGTGTTTATCTCATCTGTTTATCAGATAAATATCTTCTTCTTATCTGTTATCTTGTTTACACACTTGATAACAGGAACTATTTAAAAACATGCTGTGGTAAAATTTTCTCATTCAGTACTTTTGTCTGAAGATGGTAACAATGCTGTTACCGAAACGTCACACACTATTTATTTATTTGGTCTTATTACCTTGAGACTATAATTAGATAAATAGCAAAATATTTAGAATATTTTGGAATTATAGAAATATGAGAGAGGGAGATTTTATATTGACCCTTAAACTGGTCCCTAAACTTTTAAGCCTTTAATTTAAAACGTTTTTAATTATTATAATTATAATAATGATGTAATTATTACACTTCCAATATATTAATATAATATTAAAATCATCATCATACTTTTGTGTTTCATTTTAAAATACAGTAGAACTTGGATAATTCGAACTTCTTTAATTCGAAAACCTCTTTAATTCGAATATTTATCTTGGTCCCTAGAATTTCCTATATAAATAATGATATATATAAAAATAAATAATTTTTAATATGTATATAGTATATACATACAATTATTGCACATAATCTAAATATACGGTAAAAATGTAAATTTACAGCAACTAATGTTATTCTTAATAAAGGAATTGATCGAAATTGTGAGATTTTTATTGTTTTAAGCCTTTTTATTCAAAACATCTTTAATTCGAATTTTTGGATAATTCGAATTTTTTTATGGTCCCTTGGGGTTCGAATTATCCAAGTTCGACTGTATTTATTTTTTTCAAATTATATTTTAATTTAGAGCGAAAATAAATGGTAATAAATGATAAAATAATTAATATTTGTAAATTATTCTTTATTGGGAGTATTCTTTATTGAAGTTTTAAAATTATTAATACACTGCGTGACATTGAAAATGGAACACCAAGAAATAGTGGCCAGAAAATTATGCAAATTTCAGGGTAGACGCGCCTAACTGAGTTATGCAAATGATGTAAAATGCGCAGCTCTCGTGCGCACATGGAGTAAGATATAAGGGAAGGAACTTGCAGAAAGGACAGTATTCGTGTCGTTATTTCTTCAAGGAAAATCATTGTAGAAATTTTGTTCTTGTGTCAAAAGACACGTGTAATAACAGAGAATGCCAGGTCATCGTAAACGGAGGCAGTTCAAGCAGACAGACGCTTTTACGAGGGGCATGGTGATCGGACTGAAAAGGGCAGGTTGGTCCATACGTCAAATCGCAGCTGATACACACCTTGGTGCGTCCACGGTGCACCGACTGTGGAGAAGATGGTTGGAACAAGGAAATGTGGCAATTTATAGGAATGTCGGTGCAACCAGAGTGACTTCAGCACGTGTGGATCGGCGTATCCTTCGACAAGCAGTGGCGGCCCCACAAGCCACTTGTACCGCCATCCTGCAACATGTGCAAGACACCCTAGATCATTCCATCTCGACCAGAACCATTTCCCGTCGATTGGTTGCTAATGGCTTGCACTCATGCCGTCCGCTAAGAAGACTGCCATTGACCCCACCGAATAGGCGCCAACGTTTGGAATGGTGCCGGGCTAGATCGACGTGGATGACGGAATGGCACAGGGTCGTGTTCTCAGATGAGTCGCGTTTCTGCTTGTCCAGTGATAGTCGCCGTGTACGCGTGTGGCGTCGACGTGGAGAAAGGTCCAATCCGGCAGCAATTGTGGAACGCCCCACCGTGCGACAACGTGGAATCATGGTTTGGGGCGCAATCGCGTATGATTCCAGGTCACCTTCACTTCGTATTCAGGGCACTATGACGGCCCAACGATACGTTGATGATGTGCTGCGACCGGTGACACTCCCCTACCTTCAGGGGGTACACAATGCCCTTTATCCGCAGGATAACGCCCGACCGCACACTGCTCGCATTAGCCAACAAGCTCTGCAAGATGTACAGATGCTTCCCTGGCCACCGTACTCTCCTGATCTCTCACCAATCGAGCACGTCTGGGACATCATTGGACGCCGTTTGAATGCCTTGCCACAGCCGCGTTCAGAAGACGAACTGTGGCAAATGGTTGAGAGGGAATGGAGAGCCATTCCTCAGGACGCCATCCGTACTCTGATTGACTCTCTACCTAGACGTGTTGCTGCGTGCATCGCCGTCCGCGGTGGTCCTACTTGCTACTAAGCCGACGCCATTCTCGCTCTGTATTATGACTATCATTTTGAAATAAAGATCACTTATTGTTCGTCCCTGTCTCTCTCTGTCTGCCGAGTTTCATCACTTTCTGGTCACTATTTCTTGGTGTTCCATTTTCAATGTCACGCAGTGTATATACAGTTATCAGCGTCATGCGTTCTTAATTCTGTCACCGTTTGCTTTTGGTTCAGTGGTAGAATGCTCGCCTGCCACGCGGGCGCCCCGGGTTCGATTCCCGGCCGATGCATTTTTTTTTTTACAATTTTTAAAACTCATTTATATATTATACAAGAATGACATCCACGGCGCCAATTTATAATTGTAACGAATAGTATTTGAATAAAAGCATTTAATCGGGTAAAACCCGGGCGTGGCCCGGGTCATTCGGCTAGTAATTATATATAACTGAGTGACACAGCTTCGTCTGGCTTCTTACCTAGGAATGTTTGCCAGACGAATATCGCTTTAACGAATGTTATTTTAATTATATCATTATCTCACTTAAATCATCATGATGATTCCAATTGATATAATATTATTACTATCATTTACGTTTCATTATATTTTAAAAATATTTAAATTTAGAATGATACTAATCATAAGAACTAATATTTGTTAAAGCATTATTCATTGAGCGAACATCACTCGGGGCGAAGCAAGGTTAAAATATATAATTGAAACAATTTAACTTAAACAGCATTCTATTTTATACAAACAAATTTACTCAGGTAAAAACCTGACGTTTCCCCGTTCATTCAGCTAGTTATCATATTTTAATCAAATGAGTCATGGTTATATTTTTAATGTAACATATAAATTCCAAATAATTGAATTATCATCGTGAGTGAGCAA